>ML823025.1:8561-38539 GCA_009831015.1 Picea engelmannii
CTAAGGATAACACCAACAACATCATCACATTTTAAAGTATTTGAACCAGAGACAGAGTTACTTACAGCCATGACCAAGCCATTCCAGCTTTCTGGCAATGAGCACAAGATTAGAAGAGCCCTAACCTCATCATCAAAGTCCACCTTTACAGAAATTATTTTATTAGTAACCATATTAAATTCATTTAAATGATCTGCAACAGACCCACCTTCTGACGTCTTCATATTAAATAATCTCTTCATTAGAAATACCTTATTCGACACTGAGGGTTTTTCATACAATTTGGCTAATGCATCCATCAAACCCTTCGTTGTCTTTTCTTTCAAAATATTGAAATCCATCGATGTTGCCAGGCTCAGCCGTATCGTTTCTAGAGCCTTTCTATCAAGAATCTCCCATTCTTCATCCTTCATGGCCGCTAGCTTCTTTGCTACTCTGCTCAATGGTAGGAATAGATCCTTCTGATATAAATAGTCTTCCATTTGCATCTTCCATAACTGGTAGTTTTGGTCGTTAAATTTCTCGACCCTAAACTTTTCATCTTCCAACATTGCTCCCACTCAAACCAGGAACCCTCTTTTCCTGTGAGTTACCTTATGTTTTGATACCAGTTGTTAGAAAAACAGGACCGCGGAGCAATAAAATAAAACAAATGCAGAAACAAAACATAGAAGACACACAACACAAGAGAGACACAGATTTACGTGGTTCACCCAGTGTGGGCTACGTCCACCAGAGAAATTGCCAGGTCCTTCCTTTATTATTATCCAGCAAATGAAGGGATACAACCTACAGCAAAACCTGTTGTAACTTCCTCTTCTTTCTCTCACAGTCTCCTCTCTCAGAATACAATATTCACAATCACACATAGCCGTGATACATTTCCCTCATAAAAGAGGGTTGCCTTATAGAGCAAAAAGCCCTAACATAATCTCTACCGTTAGATCTACAACCTTATAATGAACGGTCTAGATTTACAATGAAATTACAATATACTTTTACAAGGCAATTTTTGCTTCAGGGGCTTCGCCCCCGAACCCCCACTGGGGGCCCGCTTGCCCCTAGCTGGGGGGATAGCCCTCCTGGACCCTGCAGAGGGGGTACCTCCCCTCTGCACTCCCCCACGTGGAAGAGTGTACATACTTATGGGGTGTAAATACTTCATGGGGTATAAACACGGTTGAAAGCAAGGACCTCTGAATTAGGAAGATAATCAGGCTCCACAACCAATAATAAATGGTTGATATCATTCTAAGATCTAATCAGATGGTGGTTGTAAACTGAAGACCTAGTGGTCTCGATATGATAAAGAAGAATAGATCAACGACTGAGATTTAATTGAGAAGATGATCCAACAGTTGTCGAGCATTGAGGGAATATTGTGTGTTTTTGTGGACAATGAAATATATCAACGATTGAGATCGAATATTAATATGGCATCAAGGTTCATGTTATGTCTAGAGAATAATATGGTATGCCATGAAAGGAAATTAAAGACCAGGTTCAAATGATATTTTTCTAAAATGATTCAAGGAGATTCAAAGGAATCTGGATTCAATCCCATGGAAGTATTTTTTTGGATATGTGGACAAACCTTTGGGTGTGTTTTGTATAAATAATTATGCTCGAGTCCATTTTATGTGTGAAATAATTGAGAAAGTATGGAAGAGTGAGAAGTGCAAGTAAGTGTGAAACATGTGAAGAGAAGCTCTAAGGATCTGAGGTCCAAGGATGCTATAGAATGAAAGGAATATAATGTAAGGGTGGTTTGGAGGTGCAAGAACAAAGTAACTTATAGAACTATGCATATTGAGAACTATGACAGTAAAGACAGAGCAACAGACTTGTGTAAATGATGGCTTGGAGAAAAGAGATAATCTAGTATTATTGACAACATGGGGAGATTGATGTTTCTAGTAAAATTGGTATCTAAAAGCATAGTTGTGTTTGCGCTCAGCTAAGTGAGATTGGTGTCTCCTACAGGTGGGTGCCTACAATTTTAGTAGTTGTAGGTCGGTGCCTACAGGGAGAATTGAGTTGGTGCTCAGTTCAAGAGATTGGTGTCTCTTGCATATTGGTTTCTCTTGCATATTGGTGCCTACAAACATTATTGTTGATTTGGTTCTCAAGAGAGGATATTAGTGTCTCCTATAAGTTAGTTCCTGCAAACATTGTAGCAGTACGTTGGTACCTACAATATTTTATAAAGAAAAGTTTTGTGGTTTTCTCCCATTTGGGTTTCCACTTTAAATATATGTGTATTATGGATTATATGTTTGTATGTACATTTCTCATTAATTGTTTATGACTTGTGAAATAATGAATTGATAAATATTGTAATAAAATAAAAAAATAGTCTTATACTAATTCATATTGTAATAAAAGAAAAAATAGTCTTATACTCATTCATATTGTAATAAAAGAAAAAATAGTCTTATACCGATTCACCCCACCTCTCAATATAATTAAGTGTGCCAAAAATTGGTATCAAAGTAGGTTCCTTCAAAAACAGTCTAACCACTGGAAGATGAATCCTTGTAGAAAACATGGATAAGGAAGGTTTTTCCACAAACAAAGATCCATTATTCTATTGATCAAACTATGCATTCTGGAGCATAAGAATGAAAACGTATTTGAAGTCACTTGGGTATGACGTCCAAAGTGTAGTTGAGAATGGTTACACAACTTCGACAACTCCACGAGTAGATACAGCTGAAAAGAAACTAAGTTACTATGATTCCAAGGCCATGAGTACAATCCTATGTGACCTGGTAGAATTAGATTTTGTCAAAGCCATGCATTATACTTCAGTAAAAGAGATGTAGGACAAGCTACAAAAATTATATGTAGGAGATGACAAAGTCAAGAAGGAAAAATTGCAAACCCATAGAGGTCAATTTGAGACTATTACAGTGAAAGAGGAAGAGAGTATTGCAGGCTACTTTCTTCAACTAGATAAGATTGTCAACACCATCAAAGGATTGGGTGAAGAGGTTAAAGAAACCATTATTGTGCGAAAAGTGCTTAGTTCACTTCCCTCAAGATTTAACCCCAATATATCTACCATTTAATAAATGAAGGACCTAGACAATCTGACAATGGATGAATTACATGGAATTCTCGGTGCATATGAAATGAGTATAGAAAAGGATAAACAAGAAAATATATCGAGGAAGGAAGAATCCTTCAAGTCACCAAAGAAGATAAATACAAAATAATACAAGACGAGTGATAGCTCAGACAACAAATTAGATGAGGAACAAGCCAACTTTGTTAGAAAGCTCAAAAGAGGATCAAGCAAATACAAAGGTAATATTCCCTTTATATGTTTTGATTTTGGAGGAGTACGACACTTTGCTAACAAATGTCCTTATGCAAAGAATGTAAATAGTAATGTAAAATAAAATTCTAGTTTCAAAAGGCACAAGAAGGGTGAGATTGAAAAGAGGAGGAAGTTCTACAAACAAAAGAAGAATCTATATACAAATGAGGACAACAACTCTTTAGATGACAGTGACAGTGAAACAAAAGAAATTCTCTTTACGGGTCTAGAAACATAGACAGATGTCCTAAAAAATAGAGAAACTGACGGATTAAATAGAAGAAGACAATTTTGAAAGTGATGCAAAAGTAGATCCTAAAGAAAAACTCATTAGTGTCCTGGAAGAAATAGACCAACTCAAAGAAAAGATCAGGAAGTAGAAAACGAAATTACAAAAATATAAAGAGGAGGAATGTGATCTTGAAGAAATAGAGAAGATAGTAATTATCCTTAAAAATCAAGTAGAAGAGGAAAAGAGAATTGAAGAATTCTTAAGATCCCAGCTAAAAGAAAAGGAAGATAGTTGCAGTAGTCTAGAATTTGAAATAGACTATCTAAGAAAGGAGTTGGAAAAATCACATACCAACACCAAATTTGAAAAGAGATCTACAACCTTGAATGAAATGTTAAATCGTCAAATATCACCATTCGACGGGACTGGTATTAGGTACAGTGGAAAGAAAGAGGTTGCTAATGAAGAAGCCTTAACCTCTTCAAAATGGTCAAGTGAAGAAAGGACCAAAAGTTGTGTTGACATAATCAAGAATTCTATCAAGGTTGAATACAACAGGAAGGAAGATCAATATGTTCCACAGAAGACAAATCTTCATCACAAGGACAGAATCAGAAAGACTCTTCCATCATTATGGAATCACTCAATCAAGTACCAAAATTATTGCTTTGGTTATTGTTACTCTTGCAATGGTTTTGGTCATAAAGCAATAGATTGTAGAAACAATGTAAGAAATGGTTATATGAGGAACAACAACAGAGATACCCATGGATTCCCAAGGAGAAATTACAAATAATTTTCCCCTTTTTTGAACTATAACATCATATGTTATAACTGCAACAATTTAGGAAATATAGAAAAATTTTGCAGAAGTGATTTCAGAAACGATCAGAAAGAGGAAGCCCCAAAAATCATGGAAAGAAATTGAGAACAAAATAAAGAAAAATCTACGTTGATTCAAGATGCACGTCATGCAAAAAAGAATAAGGATAAGTGGTTCATTGTCAATGGGTTCTCTAGTCACATGATAGGAGACAAAACAAAGTTTATCACCCTGAAGAAGAATGAAGAAAGGTTACCTTTGGAGACAATGGCAGGTCAAAGATAGTTGGAAAAGGCACTCTCAATCTTGACAATGGAAGAGCTAAAGTGGAAAAGGTTTTATGTGTTGAAAATTTGAAACATAATCCTCTTAATGTAAGTTGGATTTGTGACCAAGGACACACTCTTACTTTTGACTCCCAAGAATGTGAGATCAAAAAGGATAATTCAGGCAAGTTGGTTGCAAAAGCAATCAGGACCCCAAATGATGTATACATTCTTGATGAAATTAATGGATAAAAATGCTTCATGGGGAAGATAGATGAAATTTGGTTGTGTCATAAAATAATGGGTCATATGAACTTTGAAAACTTGGTAAAAAACAGTACCAAACAAGCAATAAGAGATATGTCAGAGATCACAAATCCCTCAAGAATTGTTTGCAAGCAATGCCAACGTGGAAAAAAATCAAGGGTGAGATTCAAGACAAAGGAATATGCAACATCCAAGCCATTGGAACTTGTGCATACAGATCTTTGTGGACCAACAAGAACAAAAATCTTGGAAGGAGAAAGCTATCTTATGTTTCTCATTGATGATTATACAAGAATGACTTGGGTTTACTTTCTCAAAAATAAATCTGAGGCATTTGAAAATTTCAAAGAATTAAAAGATTTAGTTGAGAATGAGAATAATCTGAAAATCAAATGTTTAAGGTCAGATAATGGAGGTGAGTTCACATCCAATGAATTTGAAGAATCTGTGAAACCCATGGAATAAAAAGACAATATTCAGCTGCAAGAACTTGTCAACAAAATGGAGTAGTTGAAAGGAAAAATAGACATCCACAAGAAATCGCCAGGACATTGTTAAATGAAGAAAAAATATCATATAGATTTTGGAGAGAAGTAGTTTACATTGTTGTCTACATACTAAACAGAGGGAAAATTAGAGTCAACAGTGACAAGACACCCTATGAACTATGGAAAGTTCAACCAACATCTGTCAAACACTTCAGAATATTTGGAAGCAAGTGTTACATCAAACGATATGATGAGGATATAGGAAAGTTTGACTTGAGAGCATATGAAGGAATTTTTCTTGGATATTCATCAAGAATCAAAGCCTATAGATGTTACAACAAAAGACTGTTGAATATTGTTGAAAATGTTTATGTCAGAATAGATGAAGAACTACCACACAAGAAAAAATTGGAAGCGGAAGAAATGGATTATATCAAAGAAGAAGAAGAAGCATATGAAGAATAAGAACAATAAAATGAAGAATAAAAATAAGAAGAAATAGAACACCAAGACACACAAACAACATCCAGGTTTGTGCAGAAAAATCATCCTGAACACTTAATTCTTAGTGATAAAAATGCTCATACTCAAACTAGGAGAAAACTGGCAAGCAATTATGAACATGTAAATCTCTCTTTACTATCCAAAATAGAGCCTAAATGCTTTGCAGAAGCAAGAAATGATGAACATTGGGTAAATTATATGGAAGAAAAGATAAACCAAATTGAGAAAAATCAGACATGGGAACTTGTCTCAAGACCAGAGGATAAAAATGTGATTGGTACAAAGTGGGTATTCAAAAATAAGTTGAATGAAGATGGAAAAGTAGTAAGAAATAAAGCAAGACTGGTCTGTAAAGAGTATGCTCAAGTAGAAGGTATTGACTTTGAAGAAACCTTTGCTCATGTTGCAAGACTAGAATCCATTAGAATGTTTCTAGAATTTGCAAGCTTCAATAATTTTAAGGTGTATCAGATGGATGTCAAGTCAACATTCCTGAATGGAGATTTAGAAGAAGAAGTGTGCATTGAACATATGAAGTATTATTATTGCCAGAAGATGCAAATTATATTTGCAAATTGAAGAAAGCAGTTTATGGATTAAAGCAAGCTCCCAGAGCATGGTATTCAAGACTTGGAAAGTACTTGCAACAACAAGGTTTCAAAAGAGGAACAATAGAGAGCAATCTTTACATAAAAATAGATAATATAGATATGTTAATCATTGTAGTTTATGTGGATGATATCATTTTTGGAAGTAATGCTGATAGAATGAGCCAAAAGTTTGCAGAAAATATGCAAAAATCATTTAAGATGTCCATGCTTGGAGAATTACCATTCTTTTTAGGATTGCAGATTACTCAAACCAACAAAAGCATAGTCATTTCCTAGATGAAATATATCAAAGAGATGTTGAAGAAGTTTGAAAAGGAAGATGAAAAACATGTCATCACACCCATGATCATTGGTTGTATTCTAAGTAAAGAATATGAATCAAAGGAAGCTAATCAAACCTTGTACAGATCAATGGTAGGAAGCCTTCTGTATGTAACAACTTCAAGACCAGATATCATGTAAGCATTAGGGATTGGTTCAAGCTACACCAAAGGAAACACATGTGTAGGCAGTAAAAAGAACATTCATATATCTAAAAGGGACATTGAACTTTGGTTTATGGTATCCCATAGGAAAATACTTTACTCTAAAAGCTTACATAGATGCAAATTGGGCAGGCAGTGTGGATGATAGAAAAAGCACTAGTGGCAGAGAATTCTTTTTGGGAAATAGTCTAGTGTCTTGGTTTAGCAAGAAGCAATCATAAATTTCCCTATCCATATCAAAAGAGGAATACATTACAACAGCAGTGTGTTGTACATAATTCGTCTGGATGAAACAAATGTTGAAGGGAATTCAGGTTGTAACACCCTATTTTCCCCCATAACTATAATTATCCTTAAGAATTCATATGATGTGATTATGAAGCATGTAATTTTGTTTTAATTATTTAAAAATCCAAATAGCTAACTAAGAGGGAACAACCTTGAAAGTATTGTCCATGATACACAAGTGGGAATTGATGAAGTAGGGATTGATTGAGTGGTTGGGCGAGGTGGAGCTAAGATGTTTTTATGAACAAAATAGGAAGATTTTTTAGCAATCCATCTTATGCTTTCGATGCATAAAAGTACACCTACCAGTGTGCCCAAATCAGTGGAAAACCATGTGACGAATTATGGAGGTTGGATCAGTGGTTGAGGCGGTTAATAATGGCTGACGGTTTGGTCTCTTGGAAAGGGAAAGGGTTGATTGGATGACCTGATGTAGATGAAACCACATACTTGAATCTACATGATAGGAACTACCAAATATGGGTTGTGTATGCAGGAAAAACATGAGAATCCCAAGTAGGTTGAAGGAGGAAGAGACCAAAATTGGAAAAGACACCACTAGACCATAGCAGACCACCAACAGGAAGAGATATGTGGGAAGGCTATAAGGACATTCACACAGGAAGAAAAGAGAATCATGCATGAGAATAAATATTTAGTCAGTGAGAGTGGCATGAGAATAATAGAGCACATAGTGCAAAGGAAAAAGACACTCTGAGAAAGAGTATAAGATCGACAAGTTTGCAGGCTAAGAGAATAGTGAACAGAGGTGTTCATTGGAGTTGATTGAAGAGAAGGAGAAAGTGGAGAGATTTCCTTGAAGAAAATAGGAATATTGTCCAATTTTATGATGATCGCCCTGGAAGAGAAAAGACGCGGATCCATATTGGAGAAATAGAGGGCTACAACTTGGTACTTATTGGATAGAAACCAGCATTGGTAAGGAGAGGTCACTCATGGACTGTATAACAAAGAAGGGACTCCCTTATGCAAAGAAAATCCAGTTGATAAACTACCTAATAAACCTGTAGAGACCCTGAGCTCAATGGGAAGGGGGCAACTTTTGTTGTTTTCAGAGGAGAAAGAAGAGTAACCTTCTTGGATCATCCTAATCTTGGAAACCAATTGAATCATTTCTCTTGTGGTATCATGGCTTGGAACGGGGGTGGAATACTATAGGAAGACACTTTATAGTATGGCCTCAAGTTGGGAGGAAAGGCATCCTCTCTTAGTCAGTTGGTTGTGGACATTTCCCTGATCTGATAAGTATTTAACTTGATCTATTTAACAGTGCATGAATGATGAAATTATGTATTTTTTTTCTTTAAATGGGAAATGTGAATTCTTATAATCAATGAATGGAACCCCTAAGTAATTGGGATATGCTCATTGTTGTCATTTTTTGACCTATTAAACTATGAATTTGAATAAGGGTGGACAATTTGTGTCCCTAAGGACCTTGCAGCCTTGGAGGAAAGTTTACAAGATATGGATAAAAACTTTGTTTACATGGTGGTGCAAGTGTCCTAATGTCTAGGAGATCCCTATGAGGTATAGAGGACGTTGATTCCTCTGGAAATCTCTATCTTTATGTGGAAATATTGCAAGATATGAAAGAAGCTCATCTCTGATGAAGTAGAAATGATTTTGATGGTCTTGGAGCGATATTTCGACTCCTAAAGACTTAGTAAAATCCTTGATGAAACCTTGAAAGTTGGATAAGTCCCTAGTTTAGACATTAATCAGTAGAGAAAACTTGTGTTGGTTCGGGAGAATTTATCGTCATCGATTCAACAGGGCAATTAATCTCATCCTTTCATTGGGGAAGGAATCGTCGTCGAGAAGAATCGAGTGTCGAGACTTATGTGAAGTCTGAGGATGATGACGGGGTTCTAGAGACGAGATAAGGACCTTCGATTCATCGGGAGAGACCTCGATGAGATATGTACTGTTGGTGTCAGATGCATCATCGTCGAGGTATATAAGGTTTTTGAAGTGAGTGATGATTCTATAGAGCACTAACAACAATGGAGACCCTGAAAATATATGAGAGCCATAGTTTGGTACACGGGTGAGAGTTGATCTCCATCATAGATTGTCGTAGGTTTTGATTAAGGGAAAAGGGGGTGATGACATCATGTTGATGTGGCATGCTAGCATGGTAGCTAGAAAATTCCATTGATGTGACATGTGTCACCAATGGAACGGTCAATGGACATGAGTGGTCCCAGATGGGAGTTGGAAGCCCTTATGGCTTCGACTCCAATCTAGACCATTGGATCTAGATATTGTCATATATCATTCATTCATCGAAGGATGTTGGAAATGGGTCTAGAAGTGAGGATAGGATCATGTTTTCATGAAGACAAGGTCTTAAGGTCAAATGACACTCATTGATCGAGAAGGAGGCAAGACGAAATCTCAGTCGTTGATCAGTGTAGGTCCCACCCAGTCCATCTTAGGAAATATCGAGAGTGTGGATGTTGATAATAGTGCAATTTGGGGGTGTTGATGCAATCAGATCCATCGAAGGTCAGACCAAAGTGCCATCAGATCTAGGAATGGTTCATTGAGTGGATCATCATCAAAACATTCAGTGTTGGGGTATTTGGTGCTCCTTGGGAGTAGAATCCCCAATGACAACAAAGTAAGCCCAAGTGATCAGGGTCATTGACCTGAAGGACCCATTGGTCCAAATGGAAGAAGTCGCACCAACACCACATAAAATGGAACGAGTGGTCAAAAGCCATGCAGATGCCACGTGGAAATAAGGTGGATTTTGACAATGAGAACCTAGAAACTTTGGGAGGCTATAACTTTAGATCCAAAGATAAAATTTGAGCATGGTCACAATTTTTTAAGATCTCTCAATGAGAAGAATTCATCTATGTTCCTTAGGATTAGATAAGAGAAAAGTTGTGAAAGAGAAATCTTAACATCCCACCAGCCTAACATAGGGTTAGGGGGTCATTTTTGCTACACAGGTAGAGTATAATCAACCAATATCAATATTGTGTGACAATATTAGTGCAATAAATATCTCCAAGAATCATTTCGTTCATTCAAAAACAAAGCGCCTTCCAATAAAGTATCATTTCTTAAGAGAGCATGTCATAGAACATAATGTCAAGTTGGAATATATTGGTCCAAATGAATAGGTTGTTGATATCTTTACAAAACCTCTTCCTAGACAAGTGTTTCAATATCTCAAAAAAAAATTGGGGGTGGTACCTATTCCATCCAGTCACTAAAGTACTCCAAGAGGAGAACAAGCTTAGGGGGGGCTGCAGAAAGATGAGAAAGGTGTTTCTTGTAGAACAAAGAATAAAGAGTACAATTTAAAGGTGAGAGAAAACATTTGCCATTGATGTCAAAAAGGGAGATTACATAGAAAGGGGGAGATTAGTAGAACGAGAGACATATAGGAAGTACCAAATAACTAAGTGTCGTCGTCAACGATAAAGGGGGAGTTTGTTGGAAATCATGTCATCATTGATGTCAAAGATGGGGGGAGACATTGTCATTGATGTCAAAGAAACATCGATGGGCCTCTGTGTGAAAATATTATTGTGCATGACTATGAAGACCAAACAAATCCATACCAAACAAGCAAAGGAAGTGTCCTTACTGCAAATCAAACCAGACAAAAGAAGAAAAGAATGTTTTGTGTGTTGATGAGGTTCTGTCAACGGTCAATCCAAAGAAAGATGAGATATAGAAGGTGAAGAGTTATGTTTCAAAGTCATTATAGCTTGTTGAAACACTATGGGGCAAAGGAATAAGTTTTTTGCATGCAAGGGAGATATGGCTAAGCCTTTGTGGTGTCAAAATGAGCAATCATAGTTGAAAGTTGAACAAGATGTAGACTTGAGTGACAATAAGTCTAGTGAGGGAGTCAAAGTAAAAGTATTAAGGCATAGAAGAAGCATGTCCATGAAATCTATATATCCCACATGCATAAGGAGAATCAACTTTGAAAGGTTTATATTGCAAAAACACCTTTATGTAACTTGAAAGTGGATGAAAGTGAATAGAAGACTCATGGAACCATGTGCAAGGTGTTAAATTTTGGTGTGGAGAAATGTGAACCCGGAGTTGTTTAAATCTTGATCATTCATCTCCAGAGATCAATGGTTAAGATTGAAGATTGTGGTTTGATAATTGATGGGCCAACTCAATCACGTCAGTGCCATGATAATAACCTCATAAGCACCAAGTGTCCAATCAAATGAATATCACATCATAGGAAGTCCACTTGCAATGTCACGTGTCATGACACGTAGTGATGCCATGTCATATGGTACATGAAAAATGTGCCCATGCGAAAGCCACCTCATCTGCAACATCAACACAAGAGATCTCGAAAAATGACTAAGTACTAAGACATTGTGGAGATATTGAGCACGATGGAGAATCAGGAGTATGCGAAGAAATGGGCACGAACCCACAGACCTGTGGACCCATAGTGAAGATCTTGAAAAATGGCTAAGTACCAAGAATCAGTCAGACATAGATGTCTCGAAAATGACTAAGTATGGAAATGTCTCACGAAGTGCAGTGAACTATGATAAATTGTCTAAGTATAAGAGACTCATCGTAGGAGTTTCGAAAAATCAACTAAGTGTCATACCAAGAATCAGACAGACATAGATGTCTCGAAAATGACTAAGTGTGAAAATGTCTCGTGAAGTGTGGTGAACTATGATAAATTGTCTAAGTATAAGAGACCAGTCGTAGGAGTTTCGAAGCATCAACTAAGTGTCAAGAATTGGTCAGACGAATGAGGTCATATATATAGATTTGGGGAGATGTTGTAGACCTGCGGCCCATGATGAAATTTCAAGAATTGGATAAGTATCAAGAATGACTAAGTACTAACAAATTTCGAAGAAGAAATGACTAAGTACCAAGAAAAATTGGTCAAATGGATGAGGTTGTAGAGATAGAATAGCGAATCAGGAAAAGGCTTAGACCTGCAGTGAGATGTCAAAAATTGTCTAAGTATGAGGAATCAATTAGACACCCCAAGAGGTTGTCACTTGTCACTGATCGGATGGCCTAGAGGGTGAGAGATCTGATGGCCTAGGAGGTCACCACTTTTCATATATCGAACAACCTAGAGAGTGAGAGATATGATGACCCAAGAGGTGGCCACTTGTCACAGATCGGATGACTCAGAGAGTGAGAGATTAGATTTCTCATGATGTCTCATAGACCCATGGTGAAATACTTAGAAAATTCTCTAATTATGGGTTCAAAGTGAGTATGACGAAACATGAATGTGCATTCTGGAGGCCGCAGAGGTATGAAATTGTATGCCTTAGACCAGTGAAGAAATGCTTGCAAATGCGTCTAAGTATAGGTACAAAATAGGTGCGACAGAACTTGAGGGTGTAATTTTGAGTTCACAAAAGTTTAAAGTGAAGAAGAGATATTCCCTAGACCCACGATGAATCCATCAAGACAAATCGATGGTAGAGATCAATCTAAGATATATTCAAGCGGCGGTTGTAAATTGAAGGCTTAGTGGTCCCAATATACTAAAGAAGAATAGATAAAGAGCGAATATTTAATTAAGAACATGATCTGATGACTGTTGAGCATTGAGGGCATATTGTTTATTTTGGTGGATAATGAAATAGATCAATGGTTGAGATCGAATCTTAATATGATTTGATTGTTGTTGAGCATCACAGTTTATTACTTTGTCCAGAGAAGCAAATGGTGTGCCATGAAAGGAAATTGAAGGCCAGGTTTGAAGGGTATTTTTGCAGTATGATTCAAGGATATTCAAGGAATATGGAGCCTACCCCATGGTATTATTTTTTTAGATATGTGGAAAAACCTTTGGGTGTATGTTTTGTATAAATAATGATGCTTGAGTCCATTTTTTGTGTTAAGGAATTGAGAAAGGATGGAAGAGTGATAAGTTCGAGTAAGTGTGGAATGTGTGAAGAGAATCTATGAAGATCTAAGGTCTGAGGATGCTAGAGAATGAAAGGAATATAATGTAAGGGTGGCTATGAGGTGCAAGGAAAAGAGAAATTTTGGAACTATGGAGATTGAGAACTGTGACAGCAGAGACAAAGCAGCGGACTTGTGTTAATGAAGGCTTGTAGAAAAGACATAATCTCGTATTATTGACAGCTTAAGGAGATTTATGTTTCTAGTAAAATTGGTATCTACAAGAAAAGTTGAGGTTGTACTCAACTTAGGGATATTGGTGTCTCCTACAATCTACAATTTTAGCAGTTGTAGGTTGGTTCTTACATGGAGAACTAAGTTGGTGCTCAGTTGAGGAGATGGGTGTCTCCTGCAGGTTGGTGCCTTCAAACATTATTGGTGAGTTGGTGCTCAGGAGAGGATATTGGTGTCTTTTGTAGGTTGGTTCCTATAAACATTGTAATAGTAGGTTGCTACCTACATGATTTTATAAATAATTTGTGGTTTCATCCCATTTGGGTTTCCACTTTAAATATCTACGTATTGTGGATTATATGTTTGTATGTACATTTCTCATTAATTGTTTATGACTGGTGAAATAATAAATTGATAAAGATTGTAAGAAAAGAAAAAACAGTTCTATATTGATTCACCCCCCTCTCAATATAATTAAATGTGCCAACAGTGAATGGCTCACTTGGATGAAAAGAAAATTGTTCCTTTATATATTGTACTTGTTGTATTCATATTTGTGCTCAAACTCTCATGTGTTAATCTTATCCTTCAACTTAAGATCTATAAACAAAATCATAGGATCAATAATCTATTCTAAGAGTTTGGGATTGTTCTAATTTTCAAGACACCTATTTATAGCAGCATTTGTCCATAAAAAACCAAGATCATATATGATTGTTTCTAAGGAATTCTTGCTATCCATTTCATCCTTATTGAAGAATTCCATCTCTTCTTCATACATTTGTTGACAAAAACTAGGAAGAATGTGATATTTATAATGTATTAGCAAGTATCTTCTTCCTTATATAACAAAGTTCTTTCTTTCCTGTGGTTGTAGGAGCAAGGTTACAAAGCCACTTCCTTTATCAAATACCTATGTTTTTTTCTTAAAAGTCCTCAAGAGAATCATGTTGAAACAGAGAATTGTGTGTATTTTGTTAAGGAAGACAAGAAGCTCTAGAGCAAGGCCTCCCATTCATTATCAAATATGCAAGCCTTGTATTCCTTTACTTAACTGTATTTGAGAATCCCTTTTTCCTTTTTCTCTTGACCAGATTCCCCTCTTACCAAATTTCCACTTTATTCAGCACTCAAGATTGAGCCTTATCCTTTCCCAAAATCTCGTTTAGATTTTACCTTATCAACATATACTTTAGTATATGTTTTCCATTCCAAGGTTTGAGTCTCATCATACCATTTCCAGAATCTTGATCTATATCAGGGACCTAGGTCATCAAAGTGTTAATCCTATAATACCTTTATACCTTCCTAAAGGCCAAATCCCACAAGCCTACTGGACTCCTAGACTCTCCCTTTCCAACACTTCCCCGTTAGAAAGGTATGTCATCATGCTCAAGTCACTCACAAGTCGCATACCTATCAAGTTCTCCCTTTGTGAGCCTATCTATTTGGGATATTCATTAGCAATGTTTCATATTAACCTGCACCTTGCATGCCTTGCAGACTTCGTTAAGGTTTTTGAATAGTCACCTTCCCCATGGGATATTCTTCCCCACTAGCCAATGAGAGAAAACCATGTAAGTCTTCGATCACAGTTTATGTGGGGAATCCCCATGTGCATGCCCATCATGAAAATAGGGTCTTGTGCTCCTTTACCTATGACCCATGAGCGAATTTAATCCATTTTATGTGCATGGTTTTTTTCTATTGGGATTGTATTTTATTGTTCCACACATACCCACATCCCGTAGGCCGCAAGACATGTGGATTAATCCTCACGGGAATTTGAATGGGATCCCTTTTCAACATTCATTTGATCTTATCGCAAGCCTTGTGAGATTCCCCCCTTTTAGACTTTCCCCAAACCCAATGCAGCCCGCAAGCCTATTTACCCGCGATCCCGAAGACCTACTTCATCGTTAGCCAATCATATTATTCTGATGTTGGATTATTTTTTAGTTCCAAGTATGGTCAAAGAAAAATATAGTTGGGCCCTACATTTCCCTATATATTTCCTATTTCCATAGATAGATTACATGAGATGGATTAAACCATATAACCTCAATATAATCAATCTCCCTAAAGCATATGGGATGAATATTTGAACCTGTAAATCAATGGTCAAGATCCACCCCAATATTAATTCAAAGGAAATTGAGTGTTATCATTGAAAACGCATCTCTCAAATTATAGATCGTCAAATCAAGTACAAATTGGCCCATTGAAGAACTAGAACAACAAAGGATGTATTATTGAAACCCTTTTCCCTAAGGAGAAGATGAAACACCCAACATATTTGAACAAGGGAATAGAGATGACAAAGAAAATTGAAAAGAGTTTCAAGTTTTTCCCCATCTGATAGACCAGACTACATGCAAAAAGGAGTATTGTCATACATAAAATCCAAGAAAAAATCAAGATCCTTCTTCTATTTCTGAAACGTCAGTGAGAAAATACAAGGTCGAATTGAATTTGTTGGCTATCAGATAAGAAAAATATGTCACACAAAATGTGTGAATACATGAGACTACACCTATAGGTTTGTAAGCATCATGATATCCTCTAACAATCTCCAAATACTCATGTTAAAAGTAATATAAAAGTAACTCTCAGGGTCAGCAAGGGCTAATACAAAGATATAGAAATTGTTTGTGAAGTGTTCAGAACAGCTAGCTATGAAATTCATTCCTTCTTCATGGATATTTCCCTTAGGAGGAACTAACCTTCCTAAACTCTTTGGACGATTTGAGGAGCTTCACTTGTTTTTGAAAAGAGAGAGAATGTTTTTTTATCCATAGGCTCAAGGTCCACACCTATGGGGCATGGCATTTCACGGTTCATCCTAACACATCTCTACATCAATTGGTCAGGGTTTGACTGCAACAAAGGAACTAGAATAAATGTTGTGATTGTGGGTTCTCTGCATATGTGGTGGTGAAGTTTGAGTGATTTATTCTTTGATCTAGGAGAATTTCATGGATTTGGATACCATGAAGGGTCCAAACCGAATGAAAGAAAAAATACAAAATGAATTAGTGAAGGAGGGATTTCAGCCACTATTAGTCTTTTTCAACAACAGACTAGACCCATGAGGCTCCCTCGGTAAAGATCTTTTTATCTATTTTCAAACTCTTTGTGATTCCTGTTATATGGAATGAGAAAGTGGAAAAAAGGAAAATACAACTTATAAATTGAATAGAGTGAGAATATTGGTTGTGTAACTTCTTGTCTATTCTAAGGAAATTAGAAGGAATATGAAGTAATGCATAGTAGAGGAGTTTCGAGCAACGAAGAGGAAAATGTGGTTGTGAACAAAATTAATGAAGCAACTAGAACATGGGAATAAAAGATGGTATGAAGGGAAGATAAAATGTCGAGAGACTCGTATTTTTAATATATTTTTTATTAGTTGACCTATCTGGGGATGTAGGAAGGAAAGGATAATTGAAATGATAAATCAATCATTGTAGCCTTGATAGTTATAGAGACTAGAAAGACTCTCTTGTAGATTATAAAAAAAATCTCCACAAACAGAGAAGGGAATTTTTCCCATTGTAACATTGATGATACTATTATCTCATGTAATAAAGAGTAGAAGGAAATTTGGCTACTATGAATGGTCTTTGATTTCATATGAGACTATTTTGCATGTGTGATTTAATTTTATAGCTTCTCAAAAAATATCTCATATGAATTATTTATGTGTGTGTTGTTTGAGTTATTTGGCATTCTTGATTATTTATGGATGTAGTGGTAATGTTACGGGTTCAATCTGAAACTATTTGTGATTCAATGTGTGGATTCATTATGTTAATATATTGTTGATTGATTAAAACTATTTCTGGAATCTGTGATATAATTTTATGATGTATCTATCTCTTAGTGTTTTTCATGTGCAGGATAGGTTAGAAGTAGTTAGATTAGGTAGTCATCATTTGTTCTAATTATATTAGATTTAGAATTAATTAGAAATATTTGGGGGATAGTTTACTATCTTTCCCTTTTTCTTCTTTTAATTCATAGTGACAACCAGACCCACATATTGGTCATAATTTTCCATCCCAAATGAGAGTGAGTCTAATTGGAGCTCACCATCAGGCATTTTCACTTACTTGCTTGACAAACAGTTTGGACCCATCAACATAAATGGCGCTAGAATGAGGGTAGATGACAAGTTAAGCATGTGGAGTCTTTCTTATTAATTAATTATTTATTTATTAATGGATCCCTCCCAAATCCCTTTATGGAGGTGTTTTTCTAGACCTGTATCTCGTAACTCTCTTATAAAGATACCTAATCTCTTGTCTTGAATTAATTTTTATGGTGAGGGAGAAACATATACATATAAACTCATCATTTTTTCTGCCATAGTTGTATTTCTCGAAAGGTTACTCATGAAGGTATCAATTGTATTTTTTTCGCTCTTACTTTTCAAGGCCAAGTTAAAAATTGGAGTGATACCTTACTGGCCACTTCTATTCACACGTGAGAACAATTTATGTGTGATTTTTTGTATGCTTTTGAGAATTATGACTATGACCAATTGTGTGAGGAATTGTTTAAACTTAGGAAGGGAAAGAATGAATCTCTAGAAGACTTTTATGTAAGGTTTATGCATATTTTCTATAGATTTCATTTAGATGATATTCCCCCTGCTACTAATTCACTTCCTCTTTTGATTTCTCTATCCAATTGGAAAGATCAGTTACTAGGTGAAGAATCCCACTTGCATCTTAATGCAAGTTTACATGTTGATTTGGATACACATCAAGGTACTAATAATACTAGTGATTTGGTTGGACATTGTGTAACTGAATCTTGTTTCACTTTGGAGGATATGGATTATGGAGAATGTTCTTTTTCAAAAAAAAAATATGTATCCTCCCACCATCTCACTCCCCCCTTTGTTTTTTTTAATGGCAAAGAATCCTCTTGTGTTGAAAATTTAAGTTTAGATGTTTTTGTAGCTAACACAAAGAAAGGAATTTCTACTGATAATGAGACACTTCAAGTCGCATTGATGGTTATGTTAGGTTCTTATTGTCCTCTTCTATCTCTACCATGACATGAAGTGGAGGAGGAGACTGTAATGAAAGCTGAAGAAAATTGTTATGTTCTTGAAAATATGAAAACCACCTCAGGAAAGGATCTGATTAAGTCCAAATTAGGTGTTCATGTTTGTGATTTTCTAATGGAGCAAGACTGAAATGTTTATCATTTATCAGAGGAAGAAAATTCAGACTCATGCGATATGACATTCCTTTCCGAAAGGAACCAATTGCAATCAATTTTTTTTATCGTAATTATTATATGGTTACAACCTCTCCTAGATTGACTAATAAAGATCAAGAAGATTTTCCTTTAGTTACTGAATTATTTGTTCAACCTTTTGGTTCTGGAAATTGTGTTGATTTTCTTTTCCCTCCTAATCATGAATATGTTTTGGAAGAGATTTTATGTTTACACATTTTAGAGGAGAAAAATAACAATGTTGATCAGTTAACTTAAGGAGAAGAAATAAATACTCAATGCATACCATATTTTGAACAATAATTGATACCTTGCTCAGAAAAAGGAGAAAGTTTTGTCTATAAAACAATTCATAGTACGAAGCCTACCCATTCACATTAAAAATAAATCCTAAACATGCTTAAGAAATAAGTGATTCTATCCAAAGAGACTACCATTGAAAATATTTCTCTTGCTAGAGAGGCATTTCACTCCCTTACATCCTCTACTTTCTATTTGTTATACCATGATATTTTGTATGGCTTTGTTGTGTAAGAAACTATTTAGGATCCTTTCCAAACTCATAATACATGGATACACCTCAAAAAGGTACAAGATGCTTATAATGTACATATATTAGAAGGAGAGGATGCAACCCCTCCCCATGGATCTATTGATCTTCTACCTTATCATCCTTGGAAATGGGATGAAGGAGATGTTATGGAAAAACTATTTCTAAAAGAGTCTCCTATTGACTTGGCTACATTTATGTTTAATAGAGAGTTCTTTTGTTCAAGTAGCCAATTAGTTGATATGCCTAACATCATTGGTTTCCACCATGATCTTAATGATATGTCTTATACCATGGTGGAAGATAGTCCATCTATATTATTAAACTCCACTAATTCATATCAAGTTTTTGTTTATTTGAAATATGAACTAGGGAAGGCTTGCCAAGATCATGAGGCACTTTGTTCTACATATATGGTTATGTCAAGCCCTCATTATTTTAACTGGTCTCCTAGGGATAATGATTATAGAAGCACCAAGGCTCTCTCACAAAGTCGAGGCAGTTTCATGCATGGTTCCATGAAGGTACGCTACTCTTATGAGAACTTCCTCTAATAATTACATGATAGCCATTGCATATTTTATGAAGGAATTGAGGCATGGTTGGAGGGATCATAGTTATCCATGTTTCCCATGAAGTATAACTTTGTTATCTTCATTATGATGGTTAGAGGTTTACTTGGTTTAATTATTCCTATTTTTAGTCTCTTACTACTCCAATATCTATTCTTGATCTTTGATGAACATATGATTGTAAGTTTGGAGTTGCATGGATGGTTACATTGGCATTATGATTTCACATAGTTTATTTGCAACCAATGTAGCATAGGATAGAAGTAGGATAGATTAGGCTAGTTTCTTTTCTTTGCATAATTGGTTTCTTTAGTTTTGATTTTGGGTTTTCAATAATTCAGTTGTAAAGAATTGTCTATCCCTATGGGTAAGGACACCTATTTCCCTTCTTTGAGATGTAACCAATGGATACAGTCTTCAAAAATATTTTTTAATAGATTATAGTTGTAGGTTAGTTTCTTCTAGCTGGGTAGGGTAATCTAATTTTTTGTTTCTAGTTTCTAACTAGTTGTAACTGACCGAACCCCTAAGTACCTTTTAAGGGATGTGGTATTAAATTTTATCTTCTTCTATCAACCTTAAATATTCTCTATCATAGTTCCATCCTCTTTTTCTCATCAAGATCTTTCCAACGAAGGTAAATTCACTCAAGATTGAGCTCTCGAATGAAAGGTATGACCTTTTGAAGTTCTTGAGTCTACAAATGCAGTATCTCTCTTACTGCCATGTGGCATCCACGTGATGTGTCATTGACCATGCCAACTAACATGGTGACACCTGGTCCTAACATGGCACTAGCCTAGCTTGCCATGGTGGAACTTCTATCCATGCAGGCCTATAGCCATCATCGCTTGGACCTTATTTTGACACACTCTAGCAGGTGGAAGACTCGTGAAACCATAATTATGTAGCTCCCTTTCATCAATCTACCCAAGAAGTCTTGTTAATTGGACATTTTTCATCTTCACGAACTCGTGGATGCATAATTCTATAAGCATCCTTTCATAGGTACGCCAGAAAAATCTCAACACTTAGATTATTTTTCCATCTATACGGACTCATGAATGCATAATTATTCCCTTCATAAGTATGCCTGAAGAGTCTCAACACTTAGCCACTTTTTCATCTACATGGGATCATGGACTCACAGATGTACACTTTTGTACCTCTTCTTATTAAGTCCATTTGAAATCCTTAACACTTAGTCATTTTTCCATCTACACGAGCTCATGAACTCACAGACTCATGGACTTGTGAATGCATAATTCTTCCCTTCATAAGTCCATCCGAAGAGTCTCAACACTTAGCCACTTTTCTATCTATGCAGACTTGTGGACTCGTGGATGTACAATTTTGTACCTCCTCTTCTTAAGTTTGTCTGAAATCCTTAACACTTAGTCCTTTTTCCATCTACGTGGACTCGAGGACTCACAAACTTACAATTTTGTACCTCCTCTTCTTAATTCCGTTCGAAATCCTCACCACTTAGTCATTTTTCCATCTACATGAACTCATTCATCTCACCTTTCCAACCATTAAACTCGACAGGGACCCACTCCCTATTACCTCGACCAATTATAGGAATCCACATGGCTTCCTTATACATGTAGGCTCATGACATTAGCATAACGTTAGCATGATGTCATTCCTCCTCTCATCAATGTCTAAGGTTTCCATGTCGATCAATGATCAAGATCATATCCTAGATGTACTTCGATCAATGATCGATATCCTTCAAACTTTTGATCCAACATCCAAGACTAACATGGGGTCTAATACATAGTTTGCCCAAGGGACATGTGTTATGGCCCGCCAAAAAATTACTTGTTGTCATTCATAGGTTTACAACTATCAATTTATGGACATGTTGGCATTCCAGGTCAGCATGGTACATCATGTTGACGTTATCTCTCCTTCAAATATTGCTTAAACGATACCATAATGAACTATAACATATGTTAAACCTCGATTAACTATCCATATTAACTCAGGTACATCCTCTACAGGCAGGGTAACCTGTCTGGATGGAGGGTCTGGATATATTCGCTCCATCGATCCAATGGTTGTGATTCCTTCAAGCTCAAAACATGGTTTTTCCAACCGATTAAGGACTTAAACCATTCAAGGATTTATCTTTGGGATATTTCCCTTACGTTCATATATTAACTTATGATCCTAATTTCCATTCATGGGTTTCCCCTCACAACAATACATACATACATACATACATACATACATACACACACACATATAGATAGATAGATAGATATTGAGAATGCGGGAATCATAAAATTAAGCTCATTCTTTATATTAGGACATTACAGAACGCTTGTATTCATTTGTGCAGGTCATGCATCATTCTTTCCATCTTACTGTCACTTAATGCATGAGCTTGCAATTACAATAAGCATCATCACTATAAATCAAGTATGTATATGTATCGCGCAAATACAAGCATTCAATCATGCATTTTGATTCAATTACACAAAGTCTATGAAATACTTATCTGTTACCATTGATAGCTGACCAATTGAACGTGGGTGTTCACCTTTCCACCCAACCGTAGGCTTAGATGCATTCACTTTTAGCATTCTGGCCACCCAAGTGCCAAGCCATGATATCACTAGGGAATATCTCTCTCAGGTTCTCAGTAATATTTGAAGGTTACTCTCCTTCACTCTACTTTAGGTAGAGATTTTCCTTACACCCACCTAGCCCAAGCCCCTTCGAGGTTTATCAGATGCCTTCCTAGCATCAAGCTCATGGCCTTCTTAGCTCAGGTTGGGTTTCAGTTCTTCTATATGCTCCAAATCGGAACTCTTCTACGGGTTCTTTGATTCTTCTATTGCATGCACTCATGCATTCCTTTTAGCGTCTCCCTTCCTCCAAGGCATGAACTCCTCCTATTCCATTTCTCTCTCCCTACATATGTCGGATGCATGCATGACTTAGGTAGGTTCTCAACCTATCCTTTTGTTTCTTCTATCAAAAGGAAACTCGTGGGTCAATCTTGGGGACCCATGGTGATATTTCCTACTATCGTCTAGTTGATCGCTTCATGTCCCTTTTGTTAGCCCTCCATACTTCCATTCATTGGGGTGGTTGGTTGTTCAACTACCAACCCCTCCTCATTAACTGACTTGTCTTGTTATCCAGGCTAAGGGAAGAAAATATGAATGTTTCCAATTAATATTTTCACAAGGTGGCTTGGGGTACTCCTTTAACTTAATAGATTTTCCCCTCATTCCTCTAGTGATATCATGGGCAGTACTTTAAGGCTTCACCCATCAGTCAATTGTCGGCATTTACAACTAAATAATAATACATTTACAATATTTTCAAGTCATTTCATGGAAATCATAAATTACGATTAATTGCAGGTTGGGGGAAACAGGGGTGTTACACTAGTTTTTATTGGTTGCAATAAAAAACTTGTTGGCCGAAAAGAAAAGATATTTCTAAACAAGTTGGCATGCTGATTTTTTGGAAAGATTTTCGTGCTGAATTATTTTTACCAAGGCAAGACATTTGGTTTTTTGCACTCTCAAATATTTTCAATTGTATATTTTAGTTATTTTTTTATCACTACCCACACCATGGCATTCATAATTATTTTGTAGTAATCATGTTATAGGCATATTACAATTAATGAAAAGGAATCTTTAAACGTTACGCACAATTGTTCCTTTATGTTATGGAAAATAAACACTTAAAGATTTAAATGAATTATGATTGGAAAGTTTTTGTTTAGATCTGGTTTCCTTGAGTTTTGATCTTGTTGTTATATACACAGTTAATCAAAGTTTCGAGATTAAAATTATTTTCACCTTAGATTATGACAACTCCATTTCCTTTTAATCCCTTTTGTTTTTTATTCTGTCATAGGTTTGGATTTATGTCGATAATCACTTTGCCCTTGAGCATTTTCTTAGATTGTTTTCAGTCAACATGGTTTTAGTGTAGACTAATGGTTGAAGAACTTAGATGAGTTTCCCTTTTAGTGTTTGCTTCAATCGGTTCTAGTTTTAATTTTTTTATTTCCACTTGTAGATAATTTTATTTTCTATTTGTTAGCTATTTGAGGAAGAACTTTCTTATTAGGTTTTCCACTTGTTGAACATAGGCTTATTTGTCATTTGGGCAGGTTGAAAAAATGGATTGAGTAACCAACAACAAAATACATTCTTCCCTACCAAGTGGAAGTATGTTTGGACAACTTAGGGAAGTGTTACTCTTACACTGTTATGCATGGATTACCCTGAAAAGATTTATATACTTTCCAATCTCTAGAACTTATCATTTTATTCATCAATTTGACATCTAATTCGAAACCCATTCTCGATTCTTTGTCACATATGGTTTCTGATTTGTCCTTTGATATGTTTCACATGTAAATATCCTTCGAAGAAATTGTTGTTTGGAGTTTCTTTTGGCTAGCATGATTATTCTAATTCACATCCATAACTATAATATTCTCTACTTACCATGCCAAATTAAACTTTTGAAATCATTTGAATCTCTGAAATGATTGGTCATCTTTCATGGAAAGGAGAATTTTCTACTTTGTTGAAAATTATCATATGTAATTTTTTAGATTAAAAAGTTGGGTGTTTTCAAATGTGCAAGGAACTTATTCATGACAAGGAATCATAAGGGTTTGACTATTTGTGGAATGTGTCATGAAAATTATTTGCAATATGTTTTGACTGAGCATTTCCATTAACATGTGTCATAAGGTTCTCAGAAGAATTGAATTATATCACTAGATGAAAGGGAAAATTAATATGTATCAATTGGATCAGAGTTGTTTAGCTGCAAATTATCCACTTGATTATCAATTCTCACAACCTTGCTTATTTTTTCCCTTTTAGATTGTGAACTTCACCCTGGGAATCTTTCTATTAGGCCTTCTCTCGAATGGTTGACCTATCTTTCCCAACTATTTTCCCAAACTTTCACTAAAAGTGAATTTTTGATAATGTTCATAATTTATATCTTGTTGTTAGGATTACAATCCTATCTTTCAAGGAATTCTTCATTTAATCGTTGAAATAGTGTGATTTTTTTTTTCGTAGTTTAGTGTAGTCGCTTTATTTATTTTAATTTGTACATAATTTTACTCCCTTATTTGTTTAATTTTTCAATCATGGCAGTGGGTTCATTTTCTTACACCATTAGGGATGGATGATAATCAATCATTGGGTGATCTGGATCAATAATCAAAATGGAAGTGATATCTTGGTGAAAAATATCAATGCAATTCCTAAGTTGGAGGATCATGCATCTTCAAAACCTTATTTCACTAAGATCTTAAACATGGTAGTATGCTTAAAAGGGTGTGAATGCTTGAATTCAGTTGATTTTTTATCCTTGGGAATTTCAAGAATCTAAATTATTGTCACCTAGAAATCTCAAATTTGACTGGAACGAAAACCTTGATTGGATATCAATTTTATTGACCATTGCTCATTGTAGTCTTGCTTATTTTAGTTTCCACATTATGTCTTAGTCTCGAAAACCATTCTCAATGAATTTTAGTTTCTTTTAAAAGTTTATTTGATGAAGCTTTTTACCCTTCTTTCAATTGTTGGAGCTAAAATGTAAATTTCTATGTAAATATTATTCATGATTTGTTGTTGTCTTAGATTTATCCCACATTGTTGTTTATTATATTTGTTTTTTTTTTAGTTTGGTGAGGATGACTAACATTTTTAGTTTTGGGTTTTGTTAGTTTAGTTTTAGTTTCATTTTTTTCATGATTTGGTTTTAATTTTAGACCTTTCCTGATGGTATAGATTGTTTTCAAAATTTAACTTGAACATTGATATTTCCTGAGTTGATTTGATTCCATCATCTGACCTGAGTATTAATGTAACACACTCAACCCCCTAAACCCTACTTAGGTTGGTGGGATGTCAAAATTCCTCCCTTTGATGTACTTCAGGTCTTGGGCATTATGCCCTTCTTCACAACCTCAGTCATGCGTGAAAGTCACGTGGAATCCAACCACGTCATATGCACTAGGATACAAGACAAAGTGTGTGCTATCATGGAAGTGGCATGTCCTCGATCTTGTAACTCTCCCTCCGCAACATTTGGTGAGATGCAACCACACAAACCAGAAAATAAACTTTTCTAATTGAACAACTCAGGTTCACTCAATTCAGGCTATATCAACGACTAGTGGTGAGTCGGGATCCCTTCCATCGGTAAAATAGGTTATGAAACCTGAAATCCATTCCCCAATCCAATTTTTTCAATAGCCTCATCCCCGATGGATCCAATGGTAAAAAACTAGGAAAAATCAAAGGTCTCGATTCAATCGGAACCACCAAACTATGTTATGGCTAAAGGTCATGCTCACTCTCCTCTAAAAATTGGACAGGTGGGGTCTACACCAAGATATATGGCAGAGATCTCATTGGATTGGATTGCAAGTAGATCAATGACCCCCTCCCTCTCAAGCCTCCCCCGTCAGAAATACTCACTCTCCACGCCTCGTGATTCTCTTGAACATATTTCCCAAACAAGAATCTTTCAATGGATCCAATGATGATTGTACCCTCTCATCTAACAAACAAGAATCTATCGGATCCCAGATGCACTCAGTAGTTAACCGACACTACAACTTAGAGAATATTATATCATCGTCCTACATACTTATCGGATCCAATGGATCAGCTCTCATTAGTTGAACCACCAATAGATCTACAGCTCTTACCACTCTCAGGTTATTGTCATTGGGTTTCTTCCATAGGAAGATCCTCCTACTTGCTCCTAGTGGATATTTCCAAACTCTGCATTTCTGATCAACTTATAGGCTTAGTGCTCGATAGATCTACGGTCCAGATCTTGTCGGAATATCCTTCTAGTAGATCGACAGCTCTCATCAACTTAGAACTTTTCCATAGGAAATTTCACCTTAACAGGATCATCGGGTTTTTTTGAAATGTCCCCTTTTCGATAGGCTTACTCTAAAGCCCAGATCTCTGATGAACTTCAACCAGCCAATTAATTGAGGGTGAATTCCTTTCCACCCAACCATAGGCTATGCTACACTTTTTCCTTTCTACAAAAAAACACCCTCGTTCCAAGCCATGATACTACTAAGGACTCTCACAAGTTGGATATTAGGTCAAGGAATTGGTAAAGAAGGTTACTCTCCTTCACAACACTAGCAACAGTAGAAATCCCCTCTTCCCACTAAGCTCAGGGCATCCATAATCTTACCAGGAGGATTCCCAACTGGATGTCCTCTTCATAAGGGACTCCCTTCTCTGCTACACAATCCCTCGATTCCCTCCCCTTACCAGTGTCGGTTTCTTTCCACCAAGCACCAACCTGCATCCCTCTCGGATCTAGTTTGGATATGGGAATTCTCTATTCAAGGGTTGCCATCCATGTATTAGGTAAGCTTCCTATTTTCCTCATGAAAACTTCCCAGTTCCCCTATTGCTCAGGTTTGTGCATGTGAGTGATGTGTCCTCTCATTCTCATTTCCATACTATCTATTTGTGAGTTTGTTTGTCTCTCTATGTGTTCGTTCATGTTTGCACCCTATTCCTCCTCATTCCTCTTTCCAATCTATAACATTCTCTCTTTCCTCATTTTCCCCCAAACTCAGTTTTTTCAAAAGAAAACCCCAAGTGTCAAGCTCCCAAATCGAAGGGGAAATTATGGGTACTTCTAGATGATAGTTGTAGCTAACCCTTTACTCTTTCAAGTACAATTTTGAAGGAAGTCATAACTTCTCCAATTTCCCAATCAGATGCCATTAATGGGTTTCTTGTGGTCAGGGAAGACATGATACTTTGGACATGTTAGGCATTCAAGTTCATGCAAGTGTAGTTTGGGTTTTTGTGCAAGCTTCCTATTTTCTTCATATAAAATTCATAGTTTCCCCCTCACCGTCTCCCACTCGTGCTATCATGTCCACTACTACAAGGCTTCCCTCTCAATCAACGGATTGGTTTTTTAATTAACATAAAATGCAAGTATAGTCTTCATTAATTACAATGCATGAAGTATTAAGCATAATTACAAACTTGGGGAAAATGAGGTATTACATTCCCCTCCCCCTTAAGGAAACATCATCCTCGGTGTTTTTAAAACCATATATACAAATTTATAAAGAAAATGAAAATGGGTATGCCACCCTCGTGGAATCCTCCAGTTCCCACATGGCCTCATATGTTGGGTATGTGTTATATTCTTTGAATGTGTGTGGGGGGGCATGTTAGATTCGACAACTGCGTCTGACGATCCCAATTTGTTATTTTAGTGAACTTTGTTATTTTTAGCGGTTTTCTAAATTAATCCTGGATTAAGGGACTAGGGTTTTGGTAGCTACAGAATACCTAAAACATCGTATATATTGTATGGTTAATGGTGAAATTAATACAATGAAGAGTTGAAAGGTGCGGTACCAAGGAAGGTTGGTTTTCTCTTGGTTAAGGGTTTCCAGCGTAAATCTTTATGTACTATGTGTATGAGCCATTGATTAATTTTTGTTTTGCTTAAGAATCTATATGCATTGCTTTACTTCACAGGTTTAAAACTTACTTGTGGTATCAAAACTATTTTTTGTCTTTAGAGGGACGCCTTTGTTGCTGAGGGTTTGGCTCGGTCTTGATAGATCAAGTTTATTTTGGGTTTGTGATAAACCTGGGTTTAGTGGGATATTTTTCAATGGTGATTCGAGTGTAGAAAGAGCAATGGTGAGCTCTTATAGAATCGAGATAGATAAGTTCAACGGTAAAAACTTTGAGCTATGAAAGCTCAAGATAGAGGACCTTATTGTAGACAAAGAACAATGGATTGTTGTGGATCCCAGTACACAACCTACTGGTACGTAGCCTACTGGCACACATTCAACTAGTACACAGCCTACTAATACACAAACTACTAGTACACCACCTACTGGTATGTCGAAGGAAGATTGGTAGAAGTTGGAAAGAAGATCAAGGAGTATTATTTGACTATGCCTGGCAGCTTCTGTGTTGTTGAATGTCTCAGGAGAATCTACGGCCAAGGAACTATGGGATAAGTTAGGGAATTTGTATTAATCAAAGTCCCTGGTAAACAAGTTGTTTCCTCAAAATAAGTTGTATCATCTTAGGATGGAAGATGGATATTCTATGACAGAACATCTAAATTCCTTTAATACTCTAGTAATTCAACTCGTATATGTTAATATTATGATTGCAAAAGAAGATATTTGTATTACTTTGTTATGTTCTTTTCCAGACTCTTGGGATAATCTGGTTGTAGCAATTGGTAGTACCACTCAATCTACATTGAAGTATGAGGATATAGCATCCTTGTTATCTGAAGAGATGAGGCGGAAAAGCATGGATGGTCATAGCATAGATGCTTTATTTGTAATAGGTCATACCCAAGACAGGAATCCTGGTAAGTCTTTGGGGGGGAGATCTAAATCTATAGGTAGATCTAAGTCTCCAAGAAAATCTTTGAGAAAATGTTGGAAGTGTGGTAAAACAGGGCATTATAAGAAAGATTGCAAGTCTAATAAGGTTGATAAACCAAAGGAATCTAATAGTACCTCTTCCACAGAGGCGAAAACCTCCACTGAAGAAGGAGGTGATGTTTACTTGGCATCTACAAGTACACATGCAAGCCGTGATGTATGGTTGATAGACTCAAGTGCATCATACCATATGACTCCTCACAGGGAGTGGTTCTGTGAATATGAAAAATACGATGGTGGTGATGTATTCCTAGGAGATTACTCGACAGCTAAAATCATGGGACATGGAAGGGTTAAGTTGTATCTAAAATATGGAAGGATTAGAACTCTCCCTGGGGTTCTTCACATTCCAAAACTAGCCAAGAGCCTAATATCTATAAGCAAGTTGGATGATGCAGGAGTGGATATTGTATTGGGAAAGGGAACTTGCAAGATGGTATGAGGGGAAATGGTGTTGATGAGGGAATTTCGGTGTGGAACTTTATACAAGTTGTTGGGAAGCACTTATACTAATGGGTGTAACAGTTATGTTGTGTTAAGCCCTAATATTTACTCATTACCCCTTAAATGGGGCATATTATATTAGTAATGTTATTTTATTTATGTCAGCTTTAGGCCATTAGTTGTAATTATACCTCCTAGTCTCCTATATATACCAAGGAGACATTTTCATTTTGAATCATCTTGTACTTGAA
>ML823025.1:52118-70597 GCA_009831015.1 Picea engelmannii
AAGCGCGTAGATCAATGGCTCGTAACGGATTCTGGACCCCCCCGGGTGTTCTGCCTTTAACCAAAGGGGGGGGTCCGGAATGAATATTCCCTATGACAGGCCCCTTTTTACATGTGTCATTGTTTTAGTGGTCCAGAGGTCCCATCCCCCCACATGCTGCCTGACATCCCGTCGCCCCTGGATGTCACCCTTCATTAAACCCACTTGTCCTACTTGCTCCCGAGTTGAAGTCCCATCCCATAACTACTGTCAGTCCCTGCTGTCAGGCCTTACCCTGCCCATTCATGGCCAGCCCCCTTCGGCGACTTTTACCTCCAATCACCTGCCTCCACGTCACTTCCCCGTATGCTTTGGCCACCATCATATGCCACTTCATCCCTAGTGGCCCGTTGCCCATTAATAACGGGATAACTTACCCATTGTCACGCTGATCGATTTCCCGCGTCCGACCGACCCATTTTTGAATAAAACTACCGTTTCCCTTTGTATTCGTTATTCTTCCATCACGCCAGAAACCTCCTATTCCTCCATCGCTCCCGCATCGTTTTCACCCACAGTCATCCGACCGCACTAACGCATTGTTTATTGCAGGTACAGTTGCCGAAATGGTGTCTAAGACGAAGCAAGCTGAAGAGGAAGAGAATCCATTCGTTCCTCCTCCGGTTGACCTGGATAAAATTCCTCTGGTCGACAAAGATCGCTTGATAGTGGACACTATATGCAGTTTTGACTTCTCTGATCTGTAGTCATGGCTCTGGGAATTTTTCCTCGATCAGAGTGATGAGATTGGGCTCTGGGAGTCCAATTTTCCCCTATATCTATTCCCCCAAATTCACCATTTCCCCGAGTTTGCACTCAAGTGCCAAGCTCACTACGTCCCAGACCAGAAAGCCATTGTTTCTTCATCTGGGGACATCCTCTTCTTCATCACCCCAGAGGATATTGACCAGATGATGCAGATAACCCACCCGGAATCTGCATCCCCATTTAACTTAGAAATCATCACCGAGCTTTACTAGAAAATGACTTTCCCACAAAGAGCTCAGATTTTTGAGCTTTTTCTTCCCACTTCAGATCCACTCCCATCCACAAACCCCCTGTACCCCTCGTCTATGTTTTCCACCAAAGGGAATCGGGTTATTTCTTCTCTGTGTGCCCTGCTTGGGTACTTTTCCGATCAATGGGTAGACGAACCCATCCTGGGATTTCTATCTATCTTCTCAAATGACGAACATCCGACCACGCAGTTCGACTACAGCACTTTCCTGGCCAATAATATCCATGAGCAGTTCGTCAATTTCCCCACCGAAGGCATGTTCAGGTATTCATCCATTCTGGCTTACATGTTCGTCTTTTTCCAAGCGGACAGGTTCAATTTCTCCATGCAGAAGATGGACGCCGACGGGAGGCCACAGCCAGTCACGGCGTGGACGTCCCTTCTGAAACATAATTCTGTCAAATACGACTTCACATCGTTCATTGATCAGTTTTACCACCCTGTGGTAAGTATGTTGAGTGGCATGCCTGAGCCATGAATAAATGACGAAGTCCGGAGAATTCTGCACCTCTCGGACAGTGCGAAGACAGGAGACTGGTACTTGTATCAGAATCACTCCGAGATCCGAGTTTATGGGTGCGAGTTGGCACCGTACAAGCTTTCGAGATATATACTGGTAAGGATTTTCGCACTGGAATATATTAGACAAATTATGAATTCTGATGATATTCACTTTGTTTCCCTTAAAAAGAAGCAACAATTGTGGATCAAAGGGCAGATTGGCTCTTTCATCTGCAACAGCAGAGGCGTAGGTGATGAAGCAGACAAAATGTTGAGGGAAATGAAATTTCTTACAAGTTTCACCTGGCATTATGAACCCTGCGGGATCATTTCCGAGATGAGAGTCAAAAATAAGAATGCCCCATATGCGCATGAGCCCAGGCCGGAAATCGAGAGATTTGCTAATCAAACAGAATGGGAGCCTGATACGTTGGTGGACGTGGAACCAACTGTCGGGATGGAAAGGCAGGTACCCTCAACAAGCGCACCACCCACTGCCACACCTCAGAATCCCAAGGAAAAGAGGCCCCGGCAAGAATCATCTTCTCCGGTAACAGAGGTGTCTTCGGAGGAATTTAAGATGCACGCCAAAAAGCCAAGGACAGTTCCAACGACGGGCACGATAGTGGAGCAAGAGATCACAACCACCAAAGTGACCACCACTGGGGCCAAGCAATTCAGTTTTCCTTTCAGCTCCAGTCAGCTTAAGGAAGGGACAAAAGCGTTAAAATCCACAGATTCTCCCTTGGATACTCCGCCAAGCAAAACTGGGCCCAAGTTGGGCATTTTTGAAAAATATGACACGATCAAAAAGAAGAAACAGACGCTCACCAGCAGCACTTATGCACAGTTCCAGAAGTAGTCATCCACGGCCCAGCATAGACTTCTTTCAGCATTCGATATAGAGAAGGGTAGGATGCATATGGCATTCCTCCAAGCACAAGTGCCTAATCCAAAGGTGATATCTGATTACAAGAGGGCCATGTTTGAGTTTCAAGCAAAAGATGTGCATCCGGCAGATCAGATGGATCTGCATAAGCAAACTGGGGAGATGATTTTCCACACTTTAGCCCAGGCTTCAACTTCTGCATCAAAGTTTCGGGTAGCTTTGAGCAATGCCCAGACCCAACTGAAGCTAGAAAAAATATCTTCCTTCGCGAAGGACAACAGGATAAAGACATTGGAGGAGCTAGTCTTCAAGATCGGTTACGACCCGGTGAACGTCAAGGCCACTGAGGAGATGATTAAAAAGAAAAATGTTGACATTGCCTCATTAAGAAAGCAGCTAAAGCTCCCTCCAACAGAGGACCCACAGGCAAAGGAAATAGTGGAAAAGGAAGGTGAAAAAGATGAGATGTTGAAATTACTCCTGGAGCAGAATGCGCAGTTAAAGGAGATGGAGGCAGAGATGGAGAGACTGCTCAAGGAGAAAGAGCAGGCAAAACCAATGGAAGGCATTCCATTGAGTGCTAGCCCAATTGCAACACCAACGGTGACAGTCATTCCATATGCAACAGCATCACCCCTACTAGAAGGAGCTACAGACCTGGCCAAGTCTATGGAGAGAATGAACCTGCAAGAGTCAGAAATCAGCAGGCTCAAGAAAGAGGTGGAGAATCTCCAAGAGCTAAAAGCTTCTTTCCAGACAAGTCTGTCTAAAGAAAAACAGGTGAATGAGTAGATCAAGAAGGAGTTGCAGCATCTCCAGAAATAGACAATGGCAGGAAAGACCTTGGCTGAGGTTAAAGAACTTGTGTGGACAGATATTTCTAAGTCCGTTAATGAAATCTGGCCGATGGTTCAAATCATGTTTGAACAGAATGAGTTGCTCGAGAGGAGAAAACAGGCTATGGAGAAAATCAGAACGGAACTGGGAGACATGCCAGCCCAAGCTAATGAAATCATAAGGTTCCTGAATTCTAAGACCCGGGAGGAACTCGAAGAATTGAAAATTGAAGACAGGACAGAAACCATATTGGAAGTGAAAAGAGTTCTGACCAAAAGAGGTCTCATGCTTCAGCTTGAGGAGAAGATCCAAGTCATGGATCAAGAAGTGCAGAATTTTTTCCACAAGATAGATGCTCTGCAAAGGAAGGGTCTGCCTGGTATGAAGGTCATAAATGACAAATTGATGATGCTCCCTGATTATAAGAAAAGGTTGATCGAAGTGTCCAAGGACAGTTCTAAGTTTGCAGGAATACAGGGAAGCATCACAGGAAGAGCATTCATGGATGCCTTGCAGCTGGATATTAGTATCCAACATGAAATTAAGCACATTTTCGTCATCAAGCCTACATTTTCTAAGTACACAGACATGGACGAAGTGTACCGGAGGTTGCTTAAAGTCACAGTGCCAGGTCATATCAGATGGGAAGAACTGTGTGATCTACTAGATTAGTAGATGAGTTGTCACTTCCAGTCAGTTTTCCTGTCAGCAGAGGTTGCGAAGGCACCTTGCCAACGGCCTACCCCTGAAATTCAGTATACAGTTGTAATGAGTCATCAAAGCAATTTTGATTAGTTAAGATAGTTAGTCTAAAAATAGTAAGAGCACGTCCTGATCAGTTATGACAGGAGCGTATGTATTTTGTCTTATAAATACTTCATTTTTCGATGTGTCGAGGGTTGTTGATTTGCACACCCGATTGCTATCAAGCTGTATCATTTTTGAAGAGATCCACCATTAATAAAGAAGAGGCATTTCACAGGATTCTTGCGTACGTTCACTGGTGATGTGATTCTCTGAGTTAAATGTTTTCTTTCTCTGTATTTCATTTTGTTGTCTGAATCTAATCTTTATGAATAGCGTTATGTTGCAGGATTTATCTCGGATACCCTGTTTCCGATTCTAGAGATTTAAATGTTTATCTTCTAAATATCTTCAATTAAGAAATTCTTAACTGCTTGTTAGTTGAAGTTATTTTCCTCATCTGTTCTTCCATTCATCATTTTAAATACCAAAAAGATCCAGTGAATGTATTACCTCGCCTTCTTTGGCATTTCTGGTTATTTCTCAGAATTGATTAAACACTGACCCCATAGCCCAATGGATGTGTAGTTTGTCTCAACCACTCCCAAAAACTCTTTACAACAAATCCAGCGTTTTCTTTAACTAGCCTAATATCTGAAAATAAAACAACGCTAAATCATATAGAGAGATCCCTCTCTGAAGTTGGAAGGGCTAGATCCCAACTTTAAAAGCGGTTGGTTAAGGTTACCTTAGTAGATTTCTTCTTCTTCAACCTCTAGGAAATTTACCAAGTGCTAACAGAAGTCATCAAAGAATCTTCTAGTCTTGAGTCTACTTTAGTTAAAAGGAATTAATTAAAGTAAAATTTTATTAGTGAATTGAGCTATTTAAGGAACATGCAGCATGTAATCTAAATCTTAAGTGAGTGTGAGAATTAATATCAATTGTAGATCACTTTGAATATTATAAAATGATTGTAACTCGTGATTATAAAAGCAAGGCTATGAGAAGGAGTAAGACACTTGTGTTGAGAGAGTCGACACAATCAGGACTTTGAGAGGAAGTCACTTTTGATGAGAGATCAAAGTGAGAGAATTTTGACGAGAGGTCGAGGTCGAGAGACTTTGGTGAGAGACCAAGGTTGAGGATAGAAAAGAAGGAATTTTTCTAGTGTGAGGAGTGTACGAGCAAAGAAGGAATTTTTCTTACACTAGAGTCAGGAGATCTCATAGGTTGGGTGAAGATATTTTATCCAAGTATTGATCAAAGGGTTGAATCACAAAGGACAATGATTCAGGATCTTGATAGGTGGAGAAGGAATTCCATCTAGAGGTCATACAGGTCAAGGAGGAGAGAGAGTAGAAGCAGCCATAGGTGGGTTTCAGTCAACTGAAGCCACGGGAAAAGTTAGATCATATGGACTTTTTGTACATATACATGATTCAAAGTGGGTAAAATTGCATATATACACATATCACAAGAGGGAGAATCATGTATGCCTTGGGAAACATGTCAAAACAAGTCGTAGAATAGCACAAGAGTTTCTAAGTTTGTCTGCAGTGTATAATTCTCTCAGTGGGCCATTTTCCCTTTTACAGGAGCCATGATTTGACCTTAATAAAAGCATCATTGGATCGGTTTTCCCTCCTGGGTTTTTCTAGGGGCTTATAATCGAAAATATTGGTGTTCTTATGTTCTTTACTTGGTTTCCTAATTTATGCTTCCATTGCATGTTTAGTTGATTACTCAACATGATTTTAGTAGATAAATTTATTTTATTTTGAGTTAATTTTCGGGTGTTGAGTAGAGTGGTAAAATATCATCATGGTATTAGTACATACCAACGGTTGAATCCACTAGAAAATCAACACCACTAAGGAAGCATTGTATCATTGCTTTATCATCCTTGAGGTAAGGAACATACCTCAACAACTCTAATAACCTCTTGGAATAAGCATTCATGGTAAGTTGTCCCAACTTATGTTCATGGAACTCCTTATTCTTACCATCATAATACTTATCTGATGAATATGCCTTTCTGAAATATTTCTCAAACTACTTCCAGGTCAGCTTGCTTTCCTTTAATCCCTTTACTTCCTTAAGGTATTCCCACCATATGGAAGCTCCTCCCTTCAGATTGAAAATGGTTATATTTTCATTTGTATTTTTCTAGTAATTATGCACTCGAAAATACTTCCTCAACCCCAACAACCAAGCCTTGGCCTCTTCTCCTTTCTTGATTTCTCCATCAAAGGTAGGTGTCTTTTCCTTCTTGAATTCTTCTGTTAGAGAAATTTATGAATGTGTCTTAGTTTTCTTTTTAGGAACACTTGACCGAATGTCACTGCTAGATGGTTCCTCTATAGTGGTCTTTCCATTAGATAACTCTGTGGAAGTATCTCCACTAACTCTACTTCTCTTAACATCTTTGTGCCTTTTCCTAGAAGAAATCCTTCCCACATTATTGTGAGTTGGTCCATGCTTCTGGACATTGAAAGGGATCTACAACTTCTCAAATTGTCGCAGTCCTGCATTGTTATTGGTTGGACATTGTTGAAAATGCTTTTGAATCTCAAACAAACTCTATAGTAATACTACATTCAACTCTTCTAGCTCAGCCTGAGCTCTCATGAGCCTTTCATTGTCCTCCTTCAGACTCCTTATTGTGGCTACTAAATTTGGAGGGGTTTCTCTGGCCCTCATTCCATCATATTCTTCATCTAAAAAATGTGAGGTTTCATCCATACTACGTTGCACTATTCCCTTCTATTTCTCTTTTCAATACATCCTACGTGTTGAAAACAATGAAACTATGTTAGAAATTACATATCAAAACCATATGTATAAAACTCCTGGCCTTGTCAAGCATCAATTTGCTTTAACAATCCCAAACCAAGATTCCATTTCTATTGTCAGACCTACTCAGAACTATTGTTAGCACTCATTAGCACAGTTAAATTATTCAAAATAAAACATAGACTTTCATCATACAAAATTTGGCAATACTCATTCATCCTTGGTGACCCATTCAAGCCTAGAGTTTCAACTCTACTCTGATGCCACTTTATAACACACTTGAACCCCTAAACCCTATGTAATATGGTGGGACGTCAAAATTCCTCCATTCACTATACTTTGGGTGTCGAGCATTATGCCCTTCTTCACAACCTCACTCCCGCATGGCAGTCACATCCACTCCTTCCATGTCATTTGCACCAAGGTATATGATGTTGTGTGTGTTATCGTGGCAGTGACATGTTCATAATTGTAACTCTCCCTCATAAAAATTTGGTGGGATGCGACCATACAAACCAAGGAAAAAACTTTCCCAATTAAACAACTCGAATTCACTCGGCTTGGGCTATATCAACAGCTAGTGGTGAGTCGATATCCCTTCCATCGGGAAAATAGGTTATGCAACATGCAATCCATTCCTTGATTTAACTTTTCTGACAACCTCAATAACAATGGATCATGTTGGATATGTGTTATATTCTTTGCACGACTATGGGTGATTTTTCGATGGTCCTTGGTTTTTTGGCGGTCCTCGGTTTTCGTGTCCATTTTTGGGCGGTCCTCGGTTTTTTTGTCCATTTATGGGCGGTTTTTCGGCACATGGTTTTTTGCCGATGGTTTTCTATTTTCGGTTAAGGAATTAGGATTGTTGACTAATCCAAGTCATTGGATTAGGGTTTTTGATGTTGTTGGCTCCTATATGTATATTGTATTGTAAAAAATGTATGAGGTGAATGAATATAAAGTATGTTGGTTTTCCTGGTTTGGATTTCCAGGGGAAAAATCTCTTTGTAATGTGTGAATTTTCCATTGTGTATTTTTTGTTCTTTTATTGAAAATATGTTTGCAATAAAATATTGTATGAGGTTAAAATCTACAAATCCAACGGTTAAGGATTGGGAAAAATCAATGGTCTCGATTCACTAAGAACCCATGAACTATTGGACAGGTGGGGTCTCCACCGAGATCTACGGGTGAGATCTCGTCAGATTAGCTAGCAAGAAGATCAACGGTCCCCACCCTCATGGGCCTCCACCATTGAAAATACTAACTCTCCACACCTTGTGATTCTCCTGAATAGTTCTTCTCAAATGGGAATATTTTGACAAATCCGGCAGTCATTGAACCCTCTCATCTAATAGACATGAATCTATCGGATCCTAGATCCGCTCAATAGTTAACCAACAATACCACTTCGACAAGATTCTCCCATCGGGCTAGATACTTATTAGATCCAACGACTCAAATCTCATCAGATGAAATGTTGACAAATCTACAACTCTTACCACTCTCAGGTTCTCGGCATCAGTTTTCTTCCATTAGAAGTTCCTCCCGCTTTCTCCCAGTGGATATTTCCGAACTCCACCTTTCTGATAGACTTATAGGCTTAGCGCTCAAAAAATATGTTATTCAAATCTCGTCAGCCTATCCTTTTGGTAGATCGATGGCTCTCTTCAACTCACATCTTTCCCATAGTAAAGTTCACCTTGACAAGGTCTCTCAATTTTTTCAAAATGCCCCCCTTCCAACAAGCTTCCTCTAAAGCCTAGATCTCCAACAGACAATCAAGATTAGTTCTCCTCATTGAATTAATGGATGGTATCTCCTCTTAGATTTTAAAAGGGATTCAACATGGATAAAGGTTATTCTTGGGCTTACCGGCACATGACCTTCATCGGCTTCTTTATGTGAGGGATTTGTCTCAAATCCCTCGAGATTTTAACTCACTTCCTCAACATGTAGGTAGCCCTTCACTAATGCCTCCATAGTGAGGATTTTCATATCCTGCAAGCTTTCCATTCAAAGGCTAGGGATAAATTAGGGTTAGAGGTCTTCATTGACCTCCTATAAACAATGATTACAAGTAATCACTTAACCTTTTCAAAGGAGATTACATTATACCATTAAAACTCATATTCAACATTCATTCAACATATTAAAGCTATCATTGGGAATAAAATGCAAGCATATTCGTTAATAACACATTTTCTAGGTACATGGGGAAATACTTTTATGTTTTCAACTTCAACCATCCAACTAACCGAGGGTGAATGCCTTTCCACCCAACTATAGGATATGTTGCAATTTTTCCTTTCTATAGAAAGACACCCCTGTGCCAATCCATGATACTACAAGGGTACTCTCACAAGTTGGCTATCAGGTCAAGAAGGTTACTCTCCTTCACTACACTGGCAACAACAGAAATCTCCTCTTCCCACTGAGCTCAGGACCTCCATGAGCTTACCATGTCTCTTCCCAACTAGATTTCTTTTGCACAAGGGATTCCCTTCTCTACTACATAGTCCCTTAGTGCCCTCCCCTTACCAGTGTTGATTTCTTTCCAACAAACACCAAACCATGACCCTCTCCGCTCTAGTTTAAATATGGGTATTCTCTATTCTAGGGTTGACCATCCATGTATTGGGTAAGCTTCCTATTTTCCTCATAAAAACTTCTCAATTCCTTTATTTCTCAAGTATGTGAAAGTGAGCTCTATCTCTGCTCATTCACGTTACCATACCATCTATTTGTGATTTTGTATGTCTTTGTGTCTGTATGTATTTGTCCATGCCCTCTTCCTCCTCATTCATATTTCCAATCTAGAACATTCTCTTTTTCCTTGGGTTCCCCCCAACTTGCTTCTATCAGAAACAAACCCCCAGGGTCAAGCTTCTGAATTGAAGGGGAAATTTTGGGTACTTCTGGCTTGCAGTTGTAGCTAACCCTTCACTCTTTCAAGTACAGTTTTGGAACTAGACATAGCTGCTCCAACTACTCAATCATATTCCCTTAACGATTTTCTTATGGTCAAGGTGGATAGAGTACTTTGGACAGGTTAGGCATTCAAGGTCATTCATGTGTAGGTTGGGTTTCTAGGAAAGCTTCCTATTTTCTTCATATAAACTTCCCAATTTACCCCTTACCAGTGCCCACTCATGGTATCATGGTCAATACTATGAGGCTTCCCTCTCATTCAGTTAATTAGCGTTTTTATCAACATAAAACACAATTGCAATCTTCATTAATTACAATGCATGAAGTCTTAAGCATAATTATAGACTTGGGGAAAACAGGGTGTTACAATTAATCCCTGAGTTTGAATGTCGGGTAGGTCCAACTCTAGATATGCACTGAACACATTTTTACAAGTCTTGAAATTCAAAGGCTGCTCTATCTGTAAAAAAAAAACTTCATGAAGTTCTTAGTTGTGCATAATGACAATTATTTGTGGTGGAACACATGTGCTTATTGAGCATGCCACAATAATCCATAAGTAGAGGAAAATTTCTATCTATTTTTTTTTCTTTGAGCTCCATCCATCTCACATTAATAATTTGGCTACTACTATCTTGGTTCTTGGGGAGACCTATGGGTTAAACTCAAATGCATAACATCTACTCAGCAAATCAAAGAAACTCTCATATCATTTGCTTCCTTAAATCCCTATTTCCATATGCAATATCTATATACTAAATCTAGTAGGGTGAGCATATTTTAAAATAGAAAGGAAGTTGGAAGAATTATTAATAGTGTGGGAAGTACAATTAAACCCATCGGGGCTATGGACGCTTGATGGCAGGGGGGATATGCTTGTATGGTACCGAGGAAACTTCATCGGGGCTATAAATGCTCATTGGCAGTGAAGCAATGCCAGGAAAAGAGAGATGAGGAACACAATTATGTAGATGGTGGCTTGTTATAAGAGTGAAATCCCTTGGCTAAACCAAATCCAACCACAAGTTTGTAGCTAATCAAAAGAATGACTTCGCTAATTGTATCTTTGAAAAGGATATGTTAAATGATAAGTACTTGAAATCTTGGGTTATATCTTTTATAAATTTGGTATCATTGTGGTACCCATGAATATTGGAAAATTGTCTACAACGTGTTGAGCTTATCATTAACATTCATATCTAAAGTAAAGGCCCTAGATTTTCATGATAGAGATAATTGGTTCTTCCAGTGCGTTGCCATTTGTTGTGGCCACAACCACCCCCTTTCATTTACCTTTTTTGTAAGAAAAAGGAAAGCCCCCCCCTACTAAATTTGAACTCTAATTCCTAACCCACTAGTACTGTGAGCCTACTGAATATTTTTTATCCATATTGAGGGGCTTAGGAGTTTTATATTTGTATTGATTGTTTACCTTTGAGAAGTTTTTTCATAACCCATTTTATCTTTTGATATTGTACTTTCATATGTTCTTCATTATACCTTCGATTGGTGATGTTTCTTTGATCCTTGTGTGATGAGATTGAAAGGTTTTCCTTTTGAACCTTTTGCATTAATTGATTTTGATGGATTTAAAGATGTTTATTGATCCTATCTAATTGCATGGTTTTGATGCTTTGTTTTATTACTTGGAGAGAGTGTACTTTTAAGGATATGTTGTTCCCCTATGTATTAGCTTATATTATCATTTGAATACATCGTTGAGAAGTGAATGGATGACTTGGCTGAATAGAAAAATGTTCTTTTATATCTTGTACCTATTATATTCATATTTGTGCTCAAACACTCATGTGTTAATCATATCCTTCAACTCAATATCTATAAACAAAATCACAAGATCATTAATTTGTTCTAAGAGTTCAGGATTGTTCTAACTTTCATGAAATCTATTGAGAACAATAGTTTTCCATAAAAAATAAAAAAATAAAAGATCAGATATGAGTGTTTCTAAGAGGTTATTTATGTCCATTTCATCATTATTGAACAAACTCGTCTCTTCTTCATATATTTGTTGATAGAAACTTGGAAGAATGTGATATTTATAACGTATTAGTAGGTATATTTTTCCTTTGATAACAAAGTTCTTTATTTCTTGTGGTTGCAAGATCATGGTTACAAAGCCACTTCCTTTACCATATACCTTCCTTTTTTAAAGTCCTCAAGAGAATCATGTTGAAACAAAGAACTATGTGTAACTGGTTAAAGAAGATGGGAAGCTAGAGCAAGGCCTCCCATTGATAATCAAATATGCAAGCCTCATATTGCTTTACTTAAATATATCTAAGAAACCCTTTTTCCTTTTTCTCTTGACCAAATTCCCCTCTTACCAAATTTCCATTGTATCCAAAACTCAATATTGATCCTTATCCTTACCCAAAATCCCTTCCAGCTTTTCCCTTCGGGATATTCATTAGCAGTGTTTCATGTTAATTTGCAACCCACATGCCTTGTGGACTTCGTTAAGGTTTTTGAACAGTCACCTTCCCTGAGGAATTTTCTTCCCTGTGAGCCAATGAGAGATAGTTATGTAAGTATTCGATCGTATTTTATGTTGGGAATCCTCATATGCATTCCCACCATGAAGGCAAGGTCTTATGTTGATTTACTCATGACCTGCAAGCCAATTGAATTCATTTTCCACACGTGATAATTTCCAATCGGGATCGTATTTTATTGTTCCACACATACCCGCATCCCATAGGTTGTAAGCCATGTGGATTAATCCTCACAGGGATTTGAGTGGGATCCCTTTTCAACATTCGTTTGATATTCCCATGGCCCAAAAGCCACAATCCTTGCGGGCTTCCCCAATTTTAGACTTTCCACAAACCCAATGCATTCCGCGAGCCCGCAAACCTACCTCTCTGCTATCCAATTAGATTATTCTTCCTAATGAATCTATTGAATGTTAGATTCCTTTTTAATTGCAAGTATGGTCAAAGAAAAATATAACTAGGCCCTACATTTCCCCATATCTCACTAATTTTCGTATATAGATTACATGAGAGGGATCAAACCATATAAAATCAATATAATCAATCTCCCCAAAGAATATGGGATGAATCTTTGAACCCGTAAATCAACGTCAAGATCTGCCCCAATAGAAAATAGAAGGAAGTTGAGTGTTATCATCAAAAAGTCGTGTCTCAAATTATAGATCATCAAATCATTTGCAAATTGGCCCATTGGAGAATTGGAACGATGAAGGATGTATTAGTGAAACCCTTTTTGTTGAGGAGAATATGAAACGCCCAACATATTTGAACAAGGGAAAGGAGAGGACAAAGCAAATTGAAAAGATTTTGCAGGTTTTTCCTCATCTGATAAACCGGACTACATGAAAAAATGAGTGTTGGTGTACATCAGATCCAAGAGTAAATCAAAATCCCTTTTCTATGTCTGAAAGGTCGCTGAGAAATTACAAGGTTGGTTTGAATCTGTCGGTTATCTGATAAGACAAATATGTCACACAAAATGTGTGAATACCTAAGAGTACACATGCATGACCATAAGAATCATCATATCCACTAACAATCGCCAAAGACTCGTGTTAAAAATACTATAGAAGTAAATCTCAGGATGAGTAAGGGCCAATACAAAAGTATAGAGAGTTGTTTGTGAAATTTTCAGAACAACTAGCTATAAAAGTCGATCTTGTTTCATGGATATTTCCCCTAGGAGGAACTAACCTTCCTAAACTCTGCCAACAATCTGAGGATCTTCACTTGTTTTCAAAAAGAGAGAGAACATTATTTATTCGTAAGCTCGAGGTCCACACATGTAGGGCATGGAATTTTGCAATTCATCATAATGCATCTTTGCATCAATTGGTTTGGGTTCAAGTGCAACAAAGAAACCGGGAATAAATGTTGTAGTTGTGGGTTCTCTACATATGAGATGGTGAAGTTTGAGTGATTCATTCTTCCAGCCAGTAGAATTTTATGGATTTGGATACCATGAAGGGTGCAAACCAAATGAAATAAAAAATATAGAATGAATTAGTTAAGGAGGGACTGATATCGCTTCTAGTATTTTTCAACAAGCTTCATGTTCTGTGGAATGAAAAAGTGGAAAAAAGGAAAATAGAGCTCGTAAACTAAATAGAGCAAGAAGATTTGTTGTGTAACTTCTTGTCTATTCTAAGGAAATTCAAAGGAATATGAAGCGACGCACATCAAAGGAGTTGTGAATGGAAAAGAGGAAAATGTGGTTGTGAACAAAATTAACAAAGCAACCAGAACATGGGAATAACAAATGGTATGCAGGGAAGATAAAACATGGAGAGACTCTCGTATTTTTAATATATTTTTTATTAGTTGACCTCTCTGGGGATGTAGGAGGGAAAGGATAATTGAAACAATCAATCCGTAATTGTAGCCTTGACAATTGCAGAGACTAGAAAGACTCTCTTGTATCTTATAAAATAAAGCTTCATGAATAGAGAAAGGATTATTTCCCATTGTAACATTGATGATACTATTATCTTGTATAATAAAGAGCAGAAGGAAATTTGGAAACTATGAATGGTGTTTGATTGCATATGAGACTATTATGCATGTGTGATTGAATTTTATAGCTTCTCGAACTATCTATCATATGAATTATTTATGTGTGCGTTGTTTGAGTTATTCGATATCCGTGGTTATTAATGGATGCAGTGGTATTGTTATGGGTTCAATATGCAACTATTTGTGATTCAATATATGATTTTATTATGTTAATATATTGTTGATTGATTATAATTATTTATGCAATATATGATATCATTTTATGCTATATCTATCTCTTAATGTTGCTCTTGCACAAGATAGGTTATAAGTAGTTAGATTAGGTAGTCTACATTTGTTTTAATTAGATTAGACTTAAAATTAATTAGAAATCTTTAGGGGACATTTTACTGGCTTTCCCTTTTTCTTATTTTAATTCATAGTGGCAACCTGGTCCACATATTGGTCAAAATTTTCCATGCCAAACGAGAGTGAATCTGATTTGGACTTGCCATCGGGTATTTTTCCCTTACCTGCTTGACAAGTTGTTTGGATCCATCAACAACCAACCAATGATTCTCTAAAAGATGAGATTGGCATGGCATTAAGAAGTGTATGTAGTTAATTTGTAAATTTAAAATTTATCCTCATTTAATGGATTAACTAAGCATGAGAAAAGGTAGGTTCTCTCTATATTCATCACTTTCATGCCTATATTGTGACAAGAGACATATGCCCCTTCTCCTTTATTCTTACATTGTGAGAAAAGGCATGTGGACAACCTCTTTATCACCTTAATGCCTACTAAGTATGTGAGAAGGGGCCTTTGGTCCTTCTTCTCATCACCCAAATTCCTATATTGCGAGAAAGGGTAGAATGGCTTGTGATCATCCTATTCATCACCCTAATGCCTTGATTGTGATAAAGGGAATGTTCTCATTCTCTTCATCACCCAAATTCCTACATTTTTTGAATGGGAATATTCTCCTTCTCCTTATAACCCTCATGCCTAGATTATGAGAATGGGCATATGATCCTCTTCATCTATTGTAACATACCCAGCCACCCACAGGCTGGGCACGCTAACTCAAAAATCGCTTCTGAACTAATTTTGAATTATGATAAGTTTTTAATTAATTAAGAGGCAAGAAATATTCACATGCAAAGTTCAAGATTCATGCTACAAAATAAAGAAATGAGACATATGTCATGCACAACAATAACCAACAAGCATGCATATTATATATACAAATTTCATAGATAAATAAATACACAACGAAAATAATTATACATGTAAATGAAACCATGACAGAGAGCACTTATCTTTAATGAAATGAATCACCAACTGGCTGCAAACCAAGGACGTTCCACCCAACCGTAGACACTATTGTTCCAAGTCTCAACAATAATGTCACCCTCGAGCTAGGGCTATGAATCCACAAGGACGGTTCCAAAGTGTCACTCAGCTTCCCAAACCAGTCAACACTCAATCTCTCACAGGATTCTCAGCACACACAACAATCCAAAGTACACCAACTCTCTTTTACCCATCCTGCAAAACCTAAAATAATGGACCCCCTTCTCTGCCTTGTAGTCCCTCAGGCTTTCCACCTCCTTCCAGGGCTTCGATGCATTTGGTCAAGAATCTCCATGCTAGGACTCTCAGTATTCGCAGCTATGGGAAAAACTTAATGCATGCCAATGCATCTCAGACATGCAGGCATTAATTCATGGTTGGAATACACCAACAATTATTACTGCCAACCAAACCATGGCTCCTCTCCACAAATCATTTTTCTTTCCCAAGCCAAGATCAAAATAAATGAAGAATGAAGAGTGGGTGAAAGAATGAATGGAGAGAGGACAGAATGAAAGGTGTGAACAATGAACAATGAACAATGAGTGAGTGAGTGAATGAGTGAACCCCTAAACAGACCAAAGATGGGTTTATATAATTCTTGGAATTAGAGAACCGCATGGCCTTCCCCTAAGAATCTCATGTAATTGATATTCTCCATTAAAACAAAAATGGGTAAATAAAAATATAAAATAAACACGTATCCCCTCAAGCCCCTTCTCTTGTGGAATCATAGCCCCCTATAACTCTTTTCCTTGTCCGTCTAGCAACCAGTGATGTATTTATTATTATAATGATCAAAATATTACATTTCCTAGGCACACTGGCCTCTTTTAATTGTTTGGGCATTTTGGCCTTTCATAAATTAACAAAATATATTATTTAATATGGGGCTCAAAATTAGGGTATTAAATTCCCCTCCCCCTTATTTTGGCACTGTCCTCGATGCATATACAAAACAAAAATCAAAATTTCAAAAATTATTCAAAAAGTTACAGGTACTCTGCCCGCATGGCATCCTCATGCTCCTAAGTAGCATCTTCAGGATCGTAGCAGATCCACTAGACTTTTACCAGCTCTATAAATCGATTCTAGAGCATTTTGACTTTTTTGTCCAATATTTGCATCAGTTGGACCCGAAAGTGTCCCTCTGTCCCTACCTGAATCAAATGTCAATCAATAACATGGTTAGGATCATGTACATGTTTATTTAGCAAAGATACATGAAATGCATTATGCACGTTCATGGAAGCAGACAATGCAAGCATGTATGCAACTGGCCCTATTATGTCCAATATCTCAAATGGACCACAGAATCTAGTTGCTAGCTTTGTACAATTACCCAACTTCAAAGATATTTTCTTGGGATTCACTTTCAAAATCACATGCTCCCCCACTTTAAATTCTCTAGCTGTCTTATTCTTATTTGCATAAAATTTCTATCTATCTTGAGTTGCCTTTAAATTCTGCTTAATTCTAATCATCTGGTCTTCCATATCCTTGAGAAATTCTGGCCCAAGTACCACTCTATCTATTGGGTTGTCCCAACTCATTGGAGTATTGCATTTCCTACCATACAAAGCTTCAAATGTGCTCATTTTCAATGAAGCTTGATACCCATTATTATAGGAAAATTCAACCAAGTGCAAGTAATCCTCCCACTTAGATGGCTTATCCATCACATCCATCACATACATTCTTGACATGTCTTCAATTACTTGGTTGACTCTTTCTATTTGCCCATCTGACTATGGATGGTATGTTGTGCTAAAGTTCAGATTTGTACCAAATCCTTTAAACAATCCCCTCTAGAAATTTGAAGTAAACTTTGTATCTCTGTTTGAAACAATTGCCTTAGGTATCCCATGCAACCTAGCAATCTCCCTCATGTAAATTTCTGCAATATTAGTTGTTGTATGAGTCATTTTTATAGGTACAAAATGAGCAGCCTTTGTCAATTTATGAACCACTACCATGATTGAATCATGTTGTCTTGTTATCCTGGGCAATTTAGTTATAAAATCAATGGTTACCACTTCTCATTTCTTCTCTAGAATTGGTAATGGTTGTAGCAACCCCGTTGTGTACCTACGCTCAGCCTTCACTCTCTGACATTCCATACATCTGGGAATGTAATCAACAACATTTTTCTTCATTCCTGGCCAAAATAATTGGCTTCTTACTGCTGCAATCGTTTTCTGGTAACCAGGATGTCTGGCATACAGAACATTAGGCATTTCTTTTAATACCAAATTCTTAAGTTCTCCAGAACTAGGAACATAAATTCTTTTTTTATGCATAAGAAATCCATCTTCCTTCATCTCATATTTTTTAATTTTATGTTGTACATTTTCTTGCTGTAAGATTTCTTTTACCTGTAGGTAATGTTGATCTGTAACAACAACATCTAAAAATTTTCTCTTTAAATCTGATTGATTCATACTAATGGTTGTAGCATGCATGAGATGTACTCTTCTACTAAGTGCATCAACAACTTTATTTTATTTTCCTTTGATATGCTTGATTTCAAAATTGTATTCACTTAAAAATTCCAGCCATCTCGTTTGTCTAGCATTCAAAGTTGGTTGTTCAAAAAGATATTCCATACCACTATGGTTTGTTCTTAATTCAAATATCTTCCCCATGAGGTAATGCCTCCACATATTTAATGCGTGAACAATGGAAACAAGTTCCAAGTGATGTGTGGCATAGTTCATCTCATGTTATTTAAGCTTTCTGGACTCATAACCAACAACATGTCCATTTTGAGTGAGGCCTCCACCAATTCCTTCCTTGCATGCATCTATACATACCAAAAAAGTTTCATTTGGGTCAAAAATCTTTAAAATAGGTGCACTA
>ML823026.1:0-20324 GCA_009831015.1 Picea engelmannii
GTTCTCTCATTCCTCCCACTGTTTCGTATCTACCTCTACAGGCTTATATGAGTTTATATATATTTACACAAGAAACTAATTATTAAATACACTCCTATCCATATTCTAACTTGGTCTATTTTAGTTGCAACCAACACAGAATAGTAGGATCCAAATCCATCCTTGGAGGAATTCGTTGTCACCAAATCCAAACAATCTCCACCTTGACAACAATTAACATGATACCTTGCTCCTTCCTTTTGTTCATCACCAACACAGAATAACAGGATCCAAATCCATCCTTGGAGGAATTCCTTGTCACCAAATCCAAACAATCTCCACCTTGACAACAATTAACATGATACCTTGCTCCTTCCTTTTGTTCAGCACCTTTTCTGCAAAGCAAGAGAAGCCAAGCACCACTGCAACTTGTCTAATAAAATTGGTTTCATGATCTCTATTGTGTGACTTGCACGATTTTGGATTTCCTGAGGGGTCACTCCACCTACAACATGTCTTTCGCAACTGCGTTGTGAGACATATTTAGTGATAGATCTCCTCCTATCCAAAACACCTGCAAAATATACATTACAATTATCACATATCATCTCAGTGTAACCATTATAGGTGACATTTGTTCTTCTCAAACGTTGAAGCACCCATTTCACTGTAACACATGAATCTGTCACGTATCTGACAACACCATTAGCATGTGAAACATTTGGTTTTAACCATTTGATCACATACAATAGACCCCCTACTGAAATTACACGAGACATAACCTTTTCTTCTTTATAGACAAGACCTATGCTTGAAGAAAACTTATACTGGAAAGCAACAAGGATAAAAACTAGTTTTACAATGTTCATATTGAACTCCAACCACAGCTTACCATTACCATATATGTGTACGTCTATGTCCATAATTTGTTTTTCTGCTCCTTGATCCCTCATCTGAATTTCCGTGTCCACCTGAGTAATTTTTTTACCGATTTTATCCACGCTTTGGCTTGCATCGAGCATATCATCAATAAATAGCTTCAATATTGTGAATGTACTATAAACTGTATAGTCATTCCTACCCTTTGAAAAATTCTGACTCACTATGAAGGATTCAAACATCTTGTATATTTTCCTGGGTACCCGTAGGCCATACAATGAATTATCTAACATTCAAACAAATTTACCGCTGCGATATCGATTCAACCCTTTTGGTTGTTCCATACATATTGTATCTCTATCAATGATGACCTTGTGATTAGTAGGATCCCACACACAACATCCATTTATACCACCATCATAACTCAGAAAGATATAAAACAAGAAGGAATTCATAAACAAAGATTTTAAGTCTGGAAATGATTTACTGCTTACCATTACCTGCAATTATTTTTTGTTCTTATGACCTTGATGTTTCTGCCATAAACAAGAAGATACATATGTCACTTAGAATGCTACTTCAGTACTCCCTTCCACCTTATAAAGGTTATCAACCTTTGTTGCCTTCATCACTACTAAACTACCCTTTGACAATGTGAATGCTCCACCTTGACTTGTATACTTATGTCCACAAGAATCCAACACTCCCAATGAAATAAAATTTGATTTAATCTCAAGTGCATATCTAGCATCCATTAACTCCCTAACAATACCATTGATCATCCTGATTCTAATACTACCAACCCCAACAATTTTATAGGGAATAACATTTCCCATAAACACTACACCTTCATCAACACATTGGTAAGAAATGAACTAATTTCTATGTGAGCACATGTAGTGGGAGGCACCTGAATCTAACTGTCATTCTTCTTGATATTGTAAATTACTAGAAACAGATAAAACTTGATCAACCATACTTGAATTTTTTACAGCCAAATTTGCTTTCTTCATAGAGTTTTCCTCAGATTCCTTTCTTTTCCAGTAATCTTTCTTGAGATGTCCTATTTTTCCATAGTACCAACATTTTTCTTTACCCTTTCTGTGTCATGACTTAGATCAAGAAAAACATCTCTCATTCTGGTCGTTAGTTTGACCTCTAACCAACATCACCTCTGAAGTTGAGGTTTCTTGACTAGATTTTATCTTCATCTCCTCAACCAGCAAAGCTCCCACAACAGAGTCATAATCTAAAACATCTATTGAGCTAAAGCTAATAGAGGTGACTAGATTATCCAAAGACTCAGGAAACAAACACAATAGTGTAATAGCCTTATCTTCATCTTCAAATTTAACTTCCATACTAGTCAATTGAACTATAAGGGTATTGAAGGTATTTAAATGGTCAACAACTTTTGTACCTTATTTTATCCGCAAACTGTATAATTGTCTCTTCAAGTAGATCATGCTCGTCAAGGATTTTGTCATATATATACTTTCTAACTTGCACCATAAGCCTGATGTTGTATCCTCTCCTACGATATTAAATAGAACATCATCCACCAGACATAAACGAATGGTACTAAAAGATTTTGCATCTATATGTTCCCATTCCTCATTCGTCACGGCTGTTGGTTTCTTTGACTTGCCTTGCAATGTTTTTTGCAACCCTTGTTGCACCAGTAAATCTGACATCTTGAGATTCCAGAGCTCAAAGTTTCTTTTACCACTGAACTTTTCAACTTCAAACTTTAAACTCTGCATCTTAGCCATTAGCACAAAATCTCCTAGTGCCCAAATCATTGCTTATGATAACTAAGGCCCTTTGAAAAATATGTGGAGGAATAATGGTATAAACCTCAAAATGTTTAAAAAGAAAAAGTTTAATAAAAGTTTTAATGTGAGTTTAACATTGAATGTAATATTAAAATGTCAATGTATAAACCTCACCTTTTATTTAAAATAAAAATAAAAAACACCTTTTATAAGCATCACCTTCATGCTTAATTCATATCACCTTTTAAATTCATACACTCGTCTACCTTTTGAATTGTTTTAAACATTCACCTCACGACATCCTTCAACTTTTAATAAAAAAAAGTCAACCATCACATAAACCATAACTTCACATCTCAAATTATTTGAAAAACATGTGAATTTTTAAAGAGATATCGTGACTTTTGTTTTAAAAGGGAGTCGTCGCACCTCCTGAAGTGAGTGCCCTGAGCCATGCTAGTATGGGTCGTCGCACCTCCAACTACAACCAGGATACGACGATGTATTCTGGTCATCTCCCCTCCTGATATAGCCAGGGTGCGACTTTCTCAGGAGTTCCCGAGTTTCAAAAGTTCAACTAATGGGCCGTTGCTCCTTCCAAGAGGAGGCCCGTACGACAATGTGGAAATCGACGCACCTTACATAGGTTTAACTCCTGTGGCTCCTCTGAGAATCTGACGCCCTCGACACCCTCTCCTCTAACTAACTCTAATACCACTTGTTAGAATTGCAAATGCAGAAAACATAATTCACATATGATAATTAACAATCACACAGATAAGAAACACAAGGATTTCACGTGGTTCACCCAAACCTTGGGCTACGTCCACCAAGCATAGGCATCGCTTGTCTTATTATTTAGATCATGGAGATTACATCAGACTTGCAAGTTGATCTAGATTATTTTCGGCACCGATCCAGACTATTTTCGGCATGAAATGTGAGTGGAGATATAATAAAGAAATGCACAAAGATATCTTGGATATCCAATAATATAACATAAATTTATCATAGATACAACCATAAGCACAAAGATATGGTAATACATGATTTTTTTTAATGAAATAAATGTACAAAGACTGTAAAATTATAGAGTGAAAGACTCGCTAGAATGGTGGCAGCTTATCTCTCAGAAGAGATGTAACAACTACTCGGATTCACAAGAAGATGATTACAATGAGGATCTGAAGGTCTTTTTACAATAAAAAGGAATTCCAAAACCCCTAGACATACAAAAACCTAACCCTAGGAGATGAAGCACCAAAAGTCATGTGGGCCCCATTTGGGTAAGTTAGTACATCAACTTCCGCGGGTCATAACTTTTGCATACGATCTTTGTTTTAGGCGTATGATAACCCGTTTGAAAGGTAATGTAGAGGAGATTCATTTTGGGGGCTCAATAATGCCTTCATATATAATTGAAAATCTCGATCTCAAAAAATCTTCATTTAGGCCCTCAAAATAGCCCCGAAAGTTAAGACTGATAAAAATAGTAAATTACCAAAATTGACAAAAAATTGTTTTGAGCCAGTTGGAAAATATGGGTGGCCACCAATATCCACCTATATCACAAGTTCTTTCATTCCTCTCACTCCATCGTATCTGCATCTACGGGCTTACATGAATTTATATACATTTACACAAGAAACTGATTATTAAATGCACTACTATCCATATTCTAACTTGGTCTATTTTAGTTGCAACAAACACAGAATAATAGGATCCAAGTCCATGATTGGAGGAATTCGTTGTCACAAAATCCCAAAAATTGTCCTTCCATGTGGTTTTAAGTTTCCAGCCAATCCAGAGCTCTGATCGATTTTCTAAGCATCTGGGTTGGTTTAAAATAGGGCAAAACCTCTGAGGTAAGGTTCTGAAATGCAAGGAACTTTGATCCATGCAAAACTGAGACTAGCCCTGAAAATTTAGTCAGATTCAGATCCATTGCAAAACGGGTTTGTTTGCTCTGGAGTTAACCTACTCCCTTTTAAATGAGTTATCTTCCAATTTCCAATTAACTTGTTACACTATGATCTTCTCACGAGAAAATTGGTCGGTCACGTTGTGATATTCTCATGAGAAAATATACCGCTGAGCATGTCAGAGACTGTGTCCCCATAAAGTTCACCCCTTTAGTTTGGTCATAGGAAAAATCCATGGGAAAACCTTTATTAGGATTCCAATTCCACACCCAATACAAAATTACCTCGATTTTTGGTTCACTCCTCCAACAAAGGCGATCCACCTCACTTAATTTTTCCAAAATTGAGCCATAACGATGGTCTCTCTGGTTGAAATAGCCTTGCACTCAACCTCTTGCGGTTTCAAGTATTTTCATAGTCTATTCCAGAGTATTCATATTAGAGTCTTCTACACCCGTAGTACTTTCGTATAACTTCCCATAACTAACCTTCATTTCGAACGCTTTGGTCCAACAACGAATCTGTGTGAGCAACCTTCTCCATTGATTACCATCCCCATTAATTTTTGGTTGAACCATCACCATGACATTGGTTGAAAACACATGTACCGACCAATAACCATATGTTCTAGCAATGCGATCAATTTTCAAGATTGGCGATGTCGACGTGACGATCGAAATTCCCTTCATGATTATCCTTATTGGTTGGTGATTGAGATGTGTGTCTTTCTAGGCCACTCTCCCGCCCCTCTAAGGCTGTAAGTGGCTCTTTCGTCCTGTCAAGCCTTCGGGTTGAGCACCTATTGTCGAATTTTTGTACCCCATCCAAGGGTTTTTTGTTGATATTATTTAACTTCATGGCCTCTTTCTAGATGGGCACATTGGTGGAGTCCCCTAAATTCCATGTAGTAAGTTGATTGAGTTGTTGGATACCTAGGGTGGCCAAGTAATCTACCACTAAGTGTTATTGGATAAATCCATAAGTGCGGACACAAACCGATCTCCCTAGATCCACCTGGATCTAGAACAAAGCAAGACAAAATATGACTCTTTCCCTAGATTCTAACCATTGAATTTAATAAGAGGCAAGAACAAGGACCATACCTTATTAATGCTTCCTTTGGTCTTTGTTTCTCCCGCTTTTCTCCAGTGCTCTCGTATAGTCAAGACCAAAAAAATACAAACCAAGTGGAGTGAAGAAAACACAATCTATTCAATATTGAATCTATGTATATGATCAAGGAGTTATACAATGAAGTAGAACCAACTTTATGGGAAAGAATCATATTATTGTATCATATTAAATCTGAAAGAGAGATTACAACCATGGCCTTGATGTCGTAAGGTCCCTTCCAATTGTCCTTCGTTCCCCACACACTTCTTCCTCCAAGGATTCTGAAACCATAGATCTGACAGCTACTCACAATCTATCTTGACAAAGCAAATCTCAAAGCCACTCCAACCAAGCTGATAATTCCAAGCTAATGAAGGACAAGCTCATGAACCAACAAAGCTAACCCAAGCTAACTTTCTCCATGAGAACTCCTCTCCTTTTATAAGTTGAAGAGGATAAGTTGAGGAGGTTAGGATGATCCCACTAAATCATGAAAGCAAGTAAGATCCAAACCATTTGGATGCCACCTCACCATAGACGTTTCTCCTTCTAGAAGATTCGAGAAAATGCTCATTTTCCCCACGTGCAGGCATTCTTGCACCCTAGCTATAGAGAACCTGCGAACACCTCACACCTTGGCTATAGTGCAACCTGTGAGAATGGGTCATTCTCGCACCCTGCCTGTATAGCAACCTGCAAACTTCCTTTTTTATAAGGTTTTTACATAGGAAAATGCAACTTCTTTCCTCAGGAAAAGTTATTGTCCCTTCTCTCTTTAGGAAGTCAAGCCACTGACCCCTCTAAAGGAAACAGATAGGTTTACATCATTAACGATCCTAGGGATGACAAAAATAATGTGTAACACTAATTTTGCGCTCCTTCGCATCTGGGATAATCACAGGGAAGCTCTTGATTATTTCGGAAATCTTAGTCCAACCATAGGATAGTCTCTAGTTTGTTGAGATATTTTATCGGTTAGAGCCATTGATTAGACATATGAGAGTTGATATTATTAGGAGCAAGTCACCCTCCTTCACCAAAACCTTTATTACCCTCGTTCTAGCCATGGTGAGCCCTCAGATAAGGCCTTCTAATTTAGCTGAGTTATCAATAGTGTGCCCTAATTTTCTTGCAAACATGGCCAGAATCACACCTTCCTAATTTCATAGGATACCCCCAGCCCCATATTTCCCATGGTTGTCCTTTGATGCTCCATCGAAGTTCAACTTGATTACCTCGTCCTCCGGAGGCATCCATGCTTGGTTGGAGTTATTCCATATATGATTGGTACTTTATTCGCTTGTTGATACATCTATTCAAGTTTCCACTTAATGAAGATGGTTTCCTCCTCAACAGTCAAGACTTTATCTTCTTGAAACCATGTACAAGAAATTATGGATTGTTGAACATTTTCTTGGATTTTTTCCAAGACTTGTTGAATTGGAAAAGTATTTTATTTAAAAATTATTCTATTCCGTTCCTCCCATAAATTCCACATGACAATTCCTAGGAAGATCTCCCAGGCTCTTTTTAGGATAGTGTTGTGGAAGGGATCGACGAGCCATTATGTTATGGTTATGGTCATGTCATTTTTAACTCTCTTAGATCATCAAAAACGATCTACATGCTTTTCCCATAGGACTCTTGCTTCCCGACAATTGCATAAAAGGTGATTTAGATTTTCTTCTTCCTACCTACATAGCATGGAAATGGAGGGGCCTTCGTACACTCTCTTTCTTATCTTATCCCAGGTTAGTAATTTTCACATTAATACCAACCATAAAAAGGATGATATTTTTGGCCATATCTTGGGTTTCCAGATGCGCTGACACTCCGTTTTCCTCTCTGCATCTATTAGAGCCACTATCAGGAGGTATGAATCTCTGACTTTGAAGGTGCCTTCTCCTTTGTTTCCCCATTGTAGAATGTTCGAGCCATTTCTGACTCATATTTTCCAAAGGAGTAGCTCCTCTTCAAGACTATTTTTCCTCATTTCTCAAGTGGATAGTCCAATCTGCCATATTTCTCCAAACTCTTTCATATCCCTCCTCTGAAGTTCCCATCTCATTCCAATACTGATAGACATAAGTCCAACCTCTTTCAATAAAGGGAGTCCTTATCTGATCCATTTCCTCTTTTCCGCCGAAGGTGGGAAAATTTTCTCAAATGTCTTCCGAAAAAGGGTCAACCTGCCATCACGAACCTCTTAGAAGAATTCTGTGACATACCTCAAAAATAAATATTTTTATTTTTGTGTGCTGGAAATTTATTTTCGTTTTTGGCAAATTCAAATCTGGAATTTTTTTTCCATTTATAACAATTCTGAATTTCAAATTTAATAATTGTATTTAATTATTGTGACTGTTGGGCAGAGATCTGTTTGGAGTCAACTAACTATTTGACTATGACACTTGTATCACAACATAATATTTATATTAACTGCAGGAGGACAAATGGAACAATCATGTTAAAAATCAGCTGACCATGACTCCATGAGAGGGGAACAAGTTGGAACTGCCTATGGGCTGATGATTACAAGTGGAAAATCAAATATTTATTCACTAGTAGCCCCTGAAAATCAGGGATTAAGAAAGCTGGGAAAATCCCCAAAGGAGGGAAAAGACCTCGAAAAAAAAATAAAGTGGATAAATATCATATGCAAGGAGGCAGGACGTTGCCAAGTATGCTGGGAAAGGATTTTTGAGCTCTCTTGTTGTTATGAACACTGTTGATTGAGTGTGAGGCAAGATGATATTGCTGAAACAAAATCGCCTTGTTGTTATGAGAATTGTTAAGTAAGTGTGAGGCAAGAGGATAACTGTTGGACTTGAAGGACATTGTTGAGGAGGAGTTTCCAAGTTCGCCCTCATGGATTCATGGTCAGGCTAGGGGGTGAATCGGGCAAGTGAATTTTCCTGCCCTATTCTACGGTTGGGAGGAACATGGTTGTTCCCTTTGTCTTCCCACAGATTGGATTCAGATATGTTTATCTACCCCTCTCTATTATGAATGGCTATGTTTTTACTTCGATGTCATACTAAATCCGAACTGGAATGATGTCCATTCTCTGTCTGAATGATTTTTCTGATGCATTGTATTGATTAAATCGGAAATGTAATGTTTTCCATTTTGTTTGTTGTGGGGAATATTTGTGAAGAAAATTTGTAATTATATTTCTGTAAATAAGTAAGGAAAGGAGGAGATTAATGTCAATGAGGCAGATCCTCTCTGTAGATAAAGCCCCAGGAAACCAAACTCGGATCCCTCAAAACATCATTTAGAATGACCAATCTCTGATGGAATGATATTCTTAATGATGTATTTACATAGATGCACAGATGTAGTACTGTTGACTTTTAATGCATTGATTAAAAGAGGCTTTAAGTGAATATTATAGAATTTACCTTATACGGAAAATTTTATCCTTTGTGCCCTTCTGTGCGTATAAACTCATAAGTTTAGATTTTTGGAATTATGTCAGGTAAACGGATATAGAATCCTTCTACCCCTATTGTTTTCACAGAAGGAAAGTAAGAATACCAATACAAGGCAAAAATATTAGAGCTATGAAAATAATGTAAATTTCGGCATTCAGGACTTGTGGGTTACACTTATGCGAATGTTCCCTTTCTTTTCCAAACCCAAAAGTCCCGAAGTGCGGGTCCCGCTTTCCTATATTTTTCACAATTCATAAGTTGTTGTATGTTGGATGTTGACTTTTGAAAACCTGAAACACCGAATCCCAAAATCCCGAAGTGTTGGTCCCACATCCTTTCACTTTTCAGAATTCAGGAGTTGTTGTGTATTGTTGTTGGTTTTTTGAAAACCCGAATCCCCGAATCCTGAAATCCCGAAGTGTCAGTCCCACATCCTTTCACTTTTCATAATTCGAGAGTTGTTGTGTATTGTTGTCTGATTTTTTGAAAACCTGAAACCTTGAATCCCAAAATCCCGAAGTGTTGGTCTCACAATCTTTCACCTTTCGAAATTCGGGAATTGTTGTGCATGGTTGATAGGCATTTGAAACCTTGAAACCCCAAATCCAAAAATCCCAAAATATTAGTCAACATTCCTTTTCGTAATTTCAGGAATTATTTGTGTTTGATGTTTTGGCTTTTGAAGTCGCGGGATTTCGAATCCCGAAATCCCAAAGTGTTTGGCATGTTTTTTTTCGCATTTTGGAAGTTGTGTAATGATGATGTTTGGGAACTGGAACTCATGAAGTCCCAAACCCTAAAACCTTGAAATGTGGGTCTCACCTTTCCTTTTTCGCATTTCGAAAGTTTGCATATGCTGTTGTTTCGGTACTTGAGCTCATGATGTCTCGAACCCCGAAACCCTGAAATGCGGGCCCAACTTTTCCTTTTTTCATTTCGGAAGTTCGTATATGTTGAAGTTTGGGACACTTGAACTCACAAAGTTCCGAACCCCGAAACCCCAAAGAGCTAGTCCAACCTTCCCTTTGTTTCTCATTTCAGAGGTTTGTATCTGTTGATATTAGTTGTTGTATCTGCGAATTTTCGAACTCTGAAATCCCAAGTACTTGTCACTTTTCGCGATTTCGAGAGTTGTTGTATGTTGATGTTAGTTGTTGTATTCACGAAATCTCAAACTCCGAAATTACGAAATGCTAGTCACCTTTCACAATTTTGGGAATTATTGTGCGTTGATGTTGGTTGTTGTACTCGCGAAATCCCGAACTCCAAAATCCCGACATGCTGGTCACTTTTCATGATTTTGGGAGTTGTTTTGTGTTGATGTTAGCTATTGTATTCATGAAATCTCGAACTCTGAAATCCTGAAATGCTAATCACTTTTCGCAATTTCAGGAATTGTTGTGCATTGATGTTCGCTGTTGTACTCACGAAATCATGAACTCCGAAATCCTGACATGCTGGTCACTTTTCGCGATTTCAGGAGTTGTTGTGTGGTAATTGGAGAATCTTTCCTCGATTGGAGGTATGGAAGTAACAAACTTGTTTACAAGTCGCTCGTATAGTTAAACCTGTGTTGGTGTTAAAGACATCATCAAATAAGAAAATATTGTTAATTTTTACAACACTTTAAATACGACTGAAGGGAGGAGTATCCACTCATTGTATTGTCGAGTAGGAAGTTTTAAGTTGCATAGTAAAGACAATCAACGACATTAAGGTCTCTAACAAACTTTCAGACTCAATCTTTATAACAGAAGACTTAATTGCTTGAATCTCGAAACTATGCAAGGATAATTGTACAAACAATTTTTTTTTTTTTTTTGTGACAGTTTTTGAGGTACATTACATATGGTATCAAACAAAAAGTTACAACACTGGGCTTGAACAGGGCCACATTAATTGTTTAGTATATATTCTGATTTATGAAAAAAAAACTAATAAATATTGTGGATTACAGACATGAAGCTTTTTTGTTTTGTGTGGAATAATGGCAGCTCAAGAAGGTGCTAAAAGAAAGGTAGTTAACTTTATTTCTGACCTTGAGTTTAGCTTAGATGGTCAAAAGATAAGGACCAATCTGAACATCCCACCACTAGGGTCTTATGATATGATTATTGGGATGGATTAGTTGGAAAAACACAAAGCAGTACTAGATTGTTATACAAAGATACTTAGCTATAAAGATAATTTTGGCACTGTTATAATAGCCCAAGGCATACCAAAACCTGTATCATTCAGACAAGTTTCAGCGATTCAACTCAAGAAATGTATTAGAAAGGGATGTCAATTTTACGCCATCCAAGTGACGAATCTATTAGAAAAATAAGTTAATCCCAAGTTAGAAGACTTTGTTGTCCTACATGAATTCAGAGACATGTTTGTTGATGAGATACCAGAATTACCTCCTAGGAGAGAAATAGATTTCTCCATAGACTTACTACCCGGATCAACCACTATCTCAAAAGAGCCCTACTGAATGAGTCTACCAGAACTGAAAGAATTAAAAATACAATTACAGGAATTGTTGGATAAAGAGTATATCAAACCAAGTGTCTTGCCATGGGGAGCACCAGTCCTCTTTGTGAAAAAGAAAGACTGTGCTCTAAGACTATGTATCGATTATAGACAACTGAACAAGGTAACCATTAAGAACAAATACCCCTTACCTAGGATAAATGATCTGTTCAATCAAGTTGGGGGGCCAAGATATTCTTAAAATTGGATTTATGATCTGGTTATCATCAAGTTAGGATAAAGGACCAGGACATAAACAAAACATATTTTCAAACAAGATACAGACACTACGAGTTTGGAGTCATACCTTCCGGACTTAGTAATGCACCAGCCACGTTTATGTGCTTGATGAACAACATTTTCAGCCAGTACTTAGACAAGTTTGTAATAGTATTTATCGATGCTATTCTAGTCTATTCTAAAATGGAGGAGGAACATGATGAACACTTATGAATAGTTCTGCAAGCACTAAGGAAACACAAACTATACTTAAAATTCGACAAATGTGATTTTTATCAAAAAAAAATACAATATTTAGGACATGTCATTTCCTCGGAAGGTATTTATGTAGACTCGGAAAAGATAAAATCCATTGTGGAATGGCCAGTGCCTAAGGATGTGGCAGATATCCGGTCATTCATGGGAATCACTGGATATTATCGTAGATTTATAGAAGGGTTCTCCAAGATATCCTACCCTATCATGTCACTATAAATGAAAGGGACCAAGTTTAACTGGTCACAAAAGTGTCAAGACAATTTTAACAAGATAAAATAATTATTAACATCGGCGCCCATCTTGAAGGTAGTAGACCTAGATAAAGATTTCACAGTATTCGTTGATGTAAGTAAAGAGGGACTAGGTGGTGTTCTAACTCAGGAAGGGCATGTGATTTGTTATGAGTCCTAGAAATTAAAGGAACATGAGTGTAATTACGTCACTCATGACTTAGAATTGGTAGAAATAATACATGGCTTAAAAATGTGGTGACACTATATAATGGGCAGAAAATTCTTAATATTGACGAATAATAGTGGCGTGAAATATTTGTTTAACCAACCAGACCTTAATGCAAGACAAGCAAGGTGGCTAGCCTTCCTGAGTGAATTTGACTTTGAGGTTAGACATAATGGCAGAATTTCAAAATAGTATTGCAAACTCAAATAAAAAAGATATAAGTATCGACAAGAAGGGACTATTAAGATTTAAAAATAGACTTTACATACCAGATTCATCAGAGAAAAAATTAACTGTTTTAGATGAAGTGCATAAGAAACCATACTATGGCCATCCAGGTTACCAAAAAACAATAACAAGACTTAGAAAACTATTTTACTGGCCTAATATGGAGGGCGAAACAATAGAGTACATGGCTAGGTGCCAAGATTGTCAGCAAGTTAAGGCCGAACACCAACATCCAGCCGGCCTATTACAGCCATTACTAATACCATAATGGAAATGGGAGACCATATCACTAGACTTTATAACAGGTTTGTCTAAAACTCATTAACATAATGATTCAATCATGGTTGTAATCGATAAACTCAGTAAGTCTGCACACTTTATTCCTATAAAGTCTACTTTTAAAGCTATTAACATTGCTGAAATATTCATGAAATAAATTTTTAGATTGCATGGTATTCCTAAAATGGTGATTTCAGATAGAGACGTAAAATTCACATCCGCTTTTTGGAAGGAATTTTTTGCAGGGCTAAATACTAATTTGAATTTCAGTACAAGTTATTGTCCACAAACGGATGGACAGAACGAAAGGACAAATCAAATCTTAGAGGATATGCTCTGCATGTATGTAAGAACAAAGCCGAACAAGTGGGAAGACTACCTACAATTGGTAGAATTTTCATATAACAATGGGTACCAAACTTTGGCTAAGTTGAGACCTTTCGAAATATTGTACGATAGAAAGTGTACAACTTCAATTAACTGGGATAACTCGGCTGACAGACTCATGGTTGGACTAGAGATACTCTAAGAAATGGAGAACATGGTAAAGAAAGTACAACATAACAAGAAAGAAGCAGAGGATAGACATAAGAGTTATGTGGATCAGAAAAGAAGACACTTGGAGTTTCAAGTGGGAGACCATGTTTATTTGAAGGTCAAATCCCGAAAAAGCTCGCTGAAGTTGGGGAACTATGCCAAGCTAGCACCCAGGTTTTGTGGGCCCTTTGAGATACTAGCTTGAATTGGACCTGTAGCATATCAGCTTGCACTTCCAGCTAATCTAAGAATTCATAATGTATTTCATGTTTCTTTGTTGAAAAAGTATATTCATGACCCTACTCATATGATTGATTGGAACTTGGTGCAAGTGGAACCCGAGGGAGAGTTCCAGGTGGAACCCCTGTGCATTCTGGACCAGAGGGAAATAACACTTTGGAACAGAGTTGTCGCTCAGGTAAAGGTGCAATGGAAGCACTTTAGTCTCGAGGAGGCCACTTGGAAATTGGAGGGAGATTTGTGGAAATCTCATCCAATCCTATTCCTGGAAAAGAATGAACATTGAGGACAGTGTTTGACTGAAGGGGGAAGGGATGTGACATCCCCCCAAAATAAATATTTTTATTTTTGTTTGCTGGAAATTTATTTCCGTTTTTGGCAAATTCAAATCTGGAATTTTTTTTCCATTTATGGCAATTCCAAATTTCAAATTTAATAATTGTATTTAATTATTGTGACTATTGGGAAGATATCCTTTTGGAATCAACTAACTATTTGACTATGACACTTGTATCACAATAGAATATTTATATTAGCTACAGAAGGACAAATGGAACAACCATGTTAAAAATCAGCTGACAATGACTCCATGAGAGGAGAACAAGTTGGAACTGCCTCTGGGCTGATGATTACAAGTGGAAAAATAGATATTTGGCCACTGGAAGACCCTAAAAATCAGGCATTAAGAAATCTACGAAAATACCCAAAGGAGGGAAAAGACCTGGGCAAAAAAATAAATGGATAAGTACCATATGTGAGGAGGCAAGACGCTACCAAGTATGATGGGAAAGGATTTCTGAGCTCTCTTGCTGTTATGAACACTGCGGATTGCATGTGAGGCAAGAGGAGCTTGGTGAAACAAAATCACCTTGCTGTTATGAGCACTATTAAGTAAGTGTGAGGAAAGAGGATAACTGTTGGAATTGAAGGACATTGTTGAGGAGGAGTTTCCAATTTCGCCCTCATGGATTCATGGTTAGGCTAGGGGGTCAATCGGGCAAGTGACTTTGGATGCCCTGTTCTACGGTTGGGAGGAACGTGGTTGTTCCCTTTGTCTTCCCGTGGATTGGATTCAAATATGTTGATCTACCCCTCTCTATTATGAATGGCTATGTTTTTACGTCAATGTCATATTAAACCCGAACCAGAATGATGTCCATTCTCTGTCTGAATGATTTTTCTGATGCATTGTATTGATCAAATCAGAACTATAACGTTTTCCATTTTGTTTGTTGTGGGGAATATATGCGAAGGAAATATGTAATTATATTTCTATAAGTAAGGAAAGGAGGATATTAACGTCAATGAGGCAGATCTTCTCTGTAGATAAATCCCCAGGAAACCGAACTCAGATCCCTTGGAACATCATTTATAATGACCAATCTCTGATGGAATGATATTCTTAATCATGTATTTACATAGATGAAAATATCTAGTACTGTTGACGTTTAATGCATTGATTAAAAGAGGATTTAAGTGAATATTATAGAATTTACCTTATACAGAAAATTTTATCCTTTGTTCCCTTTTGTGTGTATAAACTCATAAGTTTAGATTTTCGAAATTATGTCAGGTAAAAAGATATAGAATCCTTCTACCCCTACTATCTTCATAGAATGAAAGTAAGAATACCAATACAAGGCAAAATATATTAGAGCTATGAAAATAATCTGAATTTTGGCATTCATGACTTGCGGGTTACACTTATGCGAATGTTCCCCTGCTTTTCCAAACCCCAAAATCCGGAAGTGTGGGTCCTTCTTTCCTATCTTTTTAACAATTCAGAAGTTGTTGTATGTTGGATGTTGACTTTTGAAAACCTGAAACCTTGAATCCCGAAATCCTGAAGTGTTGGTCCGACATCCTTTCACTTTTCAGAATTTAGGAGTTGTTGTGTATTGTTGTTGGTTATTTGAAAACCTAAAGCCCCGAATCCTGAAATCTCGAAGTGTCGGTCCCACATCCTTTCACTTTTTGGAATTTGGGAGTTTTTGTGTATTGTTGTTTGGTTTTTTGAAAACCCGAAACCCCAAATACTGAAATCCCAAAGTGTTGGTCTCACATCCTTTCACCTTTCAGAATTTGGGAGTTGTTGTGTGTGGTTGATAGGCATTTGAAACCCTGAAACCCTGAATCCCGAAATCCCAAAATGTTATTCCACATTCCTTTTCGTAATTTCGGGAATTTTTTGTGTTTGATGTTTTGGATTTTGAAGTCGCGGGATTTCGAATCCCAAAATCCTGAAGTGTTGGGCATGTTTTTTTTCTCATTTCATAAGTTGTGTAATGATGATGTTTGGGCATTGGAACTCATGAAGTCCCGAACCCCGAAAACTCAAAATGTGGGTCTGACCTTTCCTTTTAAAAATTTCAGAAGTTTGCATAAGCTGTTGTTTGGGTACTTGAGCTCACGAAGTCCCGAACCCCAAAACCTCGAAATGCAGACCCCACTTTTTCTTTTTGCATTTCAGAAGTTCGTATATGCTAAAGTTTGGGACACTTGAACTCACAAAGTTTCGAACCTCGAAACCCCGAAGCGCTAGTCCAACCTTCCCTTTGTTTCGCATTTCAGAGGTTTGTATATGTTGATATTAGTTGTTGTATCCATGAATTTCCGAACTCCGAAATCCCGAATGCTGGTCACTTTTCACGATTTCGGGAGTTGTTGTGTGTTGATGTTAGCTATTGTATTTGCGAAATCCAGAACTCTGAAATACCGAAATGTTCATCAATTTTTGTGATTTCGAGAACTGTTGTACGTTGATGTTGGCTGTTGTACTCGCAAAATCCCAAACTCCGAAATCCCAACATGCTGGTCACTTTTCACGATTTCAAGGGTTGTTGTGTGTTGAGGTTAGTAGTTGTATTTGCGAAATCCTGAACTCCAAAATCCTGAAATGCTGGTCACTTTTCACAATTTCGGGAATTGTTGTGCATTGATGTTCGTTGTTGTACTCAGGAAATCCTGAACTCCAAAATTCCAACATGCTGGTCACTTTTTTGCGATTTCGGGAGTTGTTGTGTGTCGATTGGAGAATCTTTCCTCGATTGGAGGTATGGAAGTAACAAACCTGTTTACAAATCGCTCGTATATTTAAACCTGTGTTGGTGTTATAGACATCATCAAATAAGAAAATATTGGTAATTTTTACAAGACTTTAAATAACATTGAAGGTAGGAGTATACACTCATTGTATCGTCGAGTAGGAAGTTTTAAGTTGCATAGTAAAGACAATCAACGAAGGTAAGGTTTCCAAAAAAATTTCAGACTCAAGCTTTATAAAAGAAGACTTAATTGCTTGAATCTTGAAACTATGCAAGGATAATTGTACAAACAACTTTTTTTTTTTGGGGACAGTTTTTGAGGTACATTACAAATTCTTTTTGGAAGAACTCTTTGTTCTGCAAAGGTTTTTTCTAGATGAGCGATCCTATTCAAGTACCATCCATCCTAACTATATCTTATTGCACCACATTTTGAGCATATTTTGTCTTCCACAATTTGGCCCATAGAGCATCTAGGTATTAAACCCATCTCCACCATAGTTTGGATGCTAATGATTTCCCTACATACAAAGGATCTATAATACCCACACATCCATGGGATTTGGGCCTGCACAAATTTTCCCTAGCTACTAGGGCCCACCTTGTTTCTTTGGTATCCCCACCCCAGAGGAAGGTCCTTTGGAGGTTTATGATTTTTTTGAGGATTTCGTTGGGAGAAACCAACACCAAAAAGAGATAAAGGGTCAGACAACTCAAGACTGATTTGATTAGAAGGATTCTCGTTGGGAGGGTGAGGAATCGATGGGTCCAATTCACGATCTTGGATTCTAATTTCCCCAACAACTCTTGCTAGGAGGTATTCCTAATGTCTCTATCTATTAACGGGGCTCCCAGATATTTAGAAGAAAGTCAGGACCTTTGGAAGGCAAGGATCAAGGCTATGTTTATTTATACAATTAATGGAGTATTGAAGAAAAAAATTTGAGATTTATCCAGATTTATTATTGTACCTGAGGCTTCTTTGTACATATCCAGAATGTTCTTGATATCTTTGGCTTCCCTTACTGTTGGAGTTCCCATAACAAGGTTTCCATCCACAAACTATAAATGGGAAAATGGATCCATATTAGACTGAACCTTGATCCCTTGTATTTTCTTTTCTACCATATCCTTTTCAATTATTCTCCCCAACCCTTCTACTAAGATTATATAGAGGTAAGGGGATATGGATCTCCCTATCTAAGTCCTCTCATTGGAATAAAAGTTTTTGATGGAGAGCCATTCACTAAGATTAAGAAGAATGTAGAGTAAATGAGTCTATTGATGCATTGTATGCACTCCTCAACAAAACCAAAATCCACCATTATTTTATGAAGGAATCTCCATTTGATGCCATTATAGGCCTTTAACATATCCAAATTTATTAGCATTCCCCTGTTCTTCGAATTTTGCATGGAGTGCATTATTTCAGGAGAAGGTATTATGTCATCAAGGATTTGTCTCTCTTCCACAAAAACTCCTTGCTCTATAGATATGATGTTTTTAACCAAGGTTTTAAGTCTGTTAGCAATGCGTTTGGATATTATCTTAGAGATTACATTGCATATGGCTATTGGTAGGAATTTACATGTTGTATTAGATTCTTTTTTCGTAGGCATTAATGTTATGAATGTAGCATTGAAGGCTTGTAGAATGGAATTAGAGGATCTGGATTCTTCCACAACTTCCCATATGTCTCTCTCTATAATTTTCCATCATTTTTAAAAAAACTCAAAACTGTGAACCCATTAGGGCCGGGGGATTTGCCTGAAGCCATCTCTATTATCCTTTCCATTTATTCCATGGATGTCGGTGATCTGGATTTTATGAGCAGAACGAAATGACTACAAATTATTAACTTAACACAAAATGAAAAAGATACAGTAAAACTCGTTTTCTATTCAATAAGAAAATAAGTTGAAACTGTAAAATGCAGCAGAAAACATGCTTGTTGAGATGGTGGTGACTTATCTCTGAGAAGAGATGTGACAGCTATGCTCATTCAAAAGAATATGGTTATAGTGAGGCTTTGAAGTCCTTTTTACAATAAACAGGAATGTCAAAAACTCTAGACATAAAAAAACCTAACCCTAGGAGATGAAGCGCCAAAATTCATGTGGGCCCCATTTGGGTAAGTAAGTACATCAACTTCCCGGGGTCGTAACTTTTTCATACGATCTTCGTTTGACATGCTCAATACCTCATTAGAAATATCTATCCGAGTAATACAATTTTTGTGTGAGAAACATCTTAGGAACTTCCATGTTGCTCCCCATTTTCCCAAAAAATGTCATTTAGGGCCTCAAAACGGATCCAAAAGTTTCAAGACTCGAAAAAATGCTAAAAATAGTAAATTACCAAAATTGCCAGAAAACTGTTTTGAGCCAGTTGGAAAAGCTGGATGGCCACCGATATCCACATGGATCAATCCTCCCTCCTTAGGAAGAAATGGTCTCCATTGCGTTGAGTTCCCCCATCAGATGAGAAATTTCTATTGAATTTGGCCCCGGGTGAGCCACTTGCCTTGGTGCAGGAGTTGCCCTACTTTGACGACTCAATAAAGTTGGATCCTTTGCTATCGAGTTCCTTTGATCTATGTGTATGAAATCTGATCACTAGATGTCGGTTGTATGTAGTCGAGGTTGAGCTCTATTGGTGTTAGTTGTTCTGCTACTTCTGAGGTGTCCAATAATGGTGGGAAATAAGAGCGAAGGAGATCCACATTGAACATTAGGTGCAGGCCAAGGAAAGGAGGAATGTTGAGCTCAAAATCATTATCCCCCATGAACTTGTTGATGGTGTACGCCCCATAATGGAGTGGGAAAAGCTTCCAATGGGGTCTTGTAAGGCATTTTTTCTGCAAGTGCAACCAAACTTTGTCACCCACCTGAAACTTATGTGGCACCCTATGTTGATCATGGAGTTGCTTGTACTTGTCATTGGACTTTTGTAGGATATCCTAAACCTATTGGCGGATGTCCTGGATCCACTCAATGAACTAGGTGGCTTTGTCAGCTTCAGTTGGAGCAGGATATGAGTTGGTTGAGCTGACCGCAAGGGGAAGTGAAACATCTATGGGACCTAATGGTTGGAATCCCAACCCCACCTAAAAGGGGCTTTCGTCGGTTGAGTTATGCAGGGCTCGATTGTAGCTATGTTGGACATAGGGAAGGCTCTCATTCCATGTGTGAGGGTTATTGGAATTATACATGCGAAGAATATGCACAATCATTCGATTTACGACCTCAGTTTTGTTGGGTATGTGTTATATTCTTTTCATGTGTGTGTGTGTGTGGGTGCGCTACAACAACTGCGTCTGGCAGTCCGTACCAACTAGATTTTGGGCGGTTATTTGCTATTTTTAGCGGATTTTGCTATTTTTAGCTGATTTGTAAATTAATCCCGGATTAAGGGATTAGG
>ML823026.1:24801-38248 GCA_009831015.1 Picea engelmannii
TATTTTTAGCTGATTTGTAAATTAATCCCGGATTAAGGGATTAGGGTTTTGGTATCTACGGAATACCTAAAAACATTGTATATATTGTATGGCGAATGGTGAAATTCGATATAATGAAAAAGAAAGGTTTTCCCGGTTGAGGGCTTCCGGTAAAGATCTCTGTGTATTCTGTGTATGAGCCATTGATTAATTTCTGTATTGCTTAAGAATATATATATGCATTGCTTTACTTCGCAGGTTTAAAACTTACAAGTTTATCCATCTGTCTGAAGGTGGAAGGTCGTGGATTTGGTGATCTTGGTGTCAAGAAGTGACCAGAGGATCGACCAAAATGTGTTGAGAAATTGACTCTCCCGATCTGAGACAATGGTTTGTGGGATTCCAAAATGTACCCAGACTCGTTCAAAGAGGAGCTTGGTAGTGGCCTATGTTGTGATGTTCTTCTTGCAGGAAACTAGAATCACCATCTTAGAAAAGTGATCAACAACAAAAAAAACACAGTCATTTCCCCACTTGGTGGGTGGGAGGCCCGACATGCAGTCCATTGATATGGATTCCCATGGCCTGTTATTCCCCTGTGGTCGGTTTGGAAATAATGCAGGCAGTGCAAGACTTGATATACTTGCTGACCTCCTATCGAAGTTTTAGTTAGTAGAACTATTTTTGTAGCATCACCACTGTCGTTTCGACGCATAAATGTCCTGCTACCCAACTGTAGTGGGATTCCCAGATCAAGTTCTCTCACTAAGTTGATGGAACACATATATGGCCTAGACAACACAACAACCCATCCTAAAGATGTAAATTATCGACAATTGTGTTTGCACCCAACATTTGGTAGGTGGTGGCGAAGTCTGGGTCTCTCTCATTGCCACAAGAGTCTAGCACTGTGGTGAGTTCCACGACTGGTGGTATGCTGATAAAATTAGCAACACGATTGGTGCTTCCTATTTTATACTTGATGTTGAGGTAGAATTGTTGTAAGTATGTGGACCACTTTTGATGGCGGTCATTCTACAATTTTCCTTGTGTCTGCATGAACTACAGTGGCTTATGATCAATGTGGATGATTGTCTCTTTCCCAAGAATATAATGTCTCCACTGGCGGCAGGCTTGCAAAATGGAGTACATTTCTTTGTCATAAGTAGGGTACTGAATAAAAACATGTGATAGTGTCTCACTATGTTAGGCCATGGGGTGGTCATACTGAGTGAGAACGATGCCCACAACGTAGTCTGAAGTATCTGTCTCGATCTCAAAGGGTTGGTGCATGTCTAGAAGTGAAAGTACTGGGGCTAAGCACAAGCACTGTTTCAAATCATCGAATGCTTATTGTTGGGACTAACCCCATGAAAATGTCTGGTTACCACTACCTCTGGTTATTTGGCTGAGGGCCCATGCAATATGGGATAATCCCAACATGAACCTGTAGTAGAAATTGGCAAGGCCCAAGAAGCTTTGAAGCTCGATGAGTGTGGTTGGGGCTAGGATGCCACATGTGACTTGGATATTGGATGGATCCACATGTACTCCATGTTTATCAATGATGTAGCCTAGGTAATGGACCCTATCCATGTCAAAGGAGAATTTTTCCAACTTGGCATATAGCTTGTGATGTCGCAGGGTGTGCAGAACCTCTTGACTATTTTGCAAGTGTTTGGCCCAAGTCTTGTTGTAAATGACAATGTCATCCAGATACACCATTACAAAAGTATTGGTGAATGATTGCAGGATATCATACATCATCCTCATGAAAGTGGCTGGAGAATTTGTTAAACCAAAGGGCACGACCAACCATTCAAAAATCCCTTCCTTTGACTTGAATGTGGTCTTCCATACATATGTCTATTCTATCTGGACCTGGTGGTAGACAGACTTCAAATCAATCTTACTAAAGTATTTGGCCATCGTGAGTTGATCAAGGAGTTTGTCGATTCGGGGAATCAGGTACCGGTTTCTGACTGTGATTTTATTCAGAGCTCAATAATCAATGCAGAGTAGCCAGGTTCCATATTTATTTTGTACTAGCATGATTGGGCTTCCGGAAGGGGATGAGATGGGATGGATGTGCCCCTTGTGGAGTAGTTCTTAGATCTGTTGCTCGATCTCCTCATTCTCTAACAAAGATCGGTGATAGACTAGCCCATTGGGCAACGATGTGTCAGCTGTTAGATCAATGGGGTGCTTGACCTGGCAGTGTAGAGGTACCCCGGTAGGTGAGGAGAAGATATTTGAGTATTCTTCCATGACCTTATCTACTTGCTTCTACTGTGTGGAGAGGTTGGCCTAAGAGACCCTGGATGTGGCTGTGATATTTCACTCCTTCCGAGAGAGAATCACGTAGAAGACAAAATTCCCCATCTGAGAGATCACCTTCCTGCATTTCTTAGCAGAGATCAAGGAAATAAAATTAGATGAGACTGACTCGGGTATCCTATACAATTTCATGTTCAAAGTAATAATAACACTATGAGGCCTAGACTCATATACAACATGACGTTTCCATAAAGAAGGTTGGCCCAAAAAAATGTCACAAACTTCGAGAGGAGCAACATCACACAATACCTTTTCCTTGAAGGGCTTGATGTCGTACAACAATCGACACTGTTGGCTGACGTAGAGATCGCTTCCTTGGCTGAGCCATCTAATGGTGTAGGGTTGTGGGTGCGACGTTGTTGGCAGGGCCAACCGCTTTATCACCTCTGCTGAGATGAGGTTTTTTTGGTTACCTCTATCAACAATGAAGTGTAGTGGGGCGCCTTTTACCCACATCTGTGAATGAAAGAGGTAATTTCCTTCTTCTGGCTCATCTCGTTCACCAGGTTGGAGCTTGGTGGTAGAAACAGTGGAACTGGGTTCCATGTCAATGATCCATATTCCCCTTTCTGGTTTTGAATCAGAGTCAAAACCCGCATCTAATTCAGAGGCTTCCACTTCGGCCACCAACGGTTTCTTTGAGCGGCAGTCAGCAGTGTTATTCCAAGGGCTCTTACGGAAGTCGCACCACTTCCCAGTATCTTTCATTTTATTTCTGGTGTCCTTCTTTTCTTTCGACTTGGATTGGTTTTCCTAATACTATACATATTTTCTCTCTCCTTTGTTCTATGGGTTGGGGCCCCCTCTCCTGGATTTTGTTGTGAGGGGTTCTCAAGACCAAATCGTCATGTCTTTTGTTTGAGCTTTTGATTGATTTTTATGGCATATCGGTAGGCTGTTCCCAAGGATAATATGTCTAGAAATTTCATTTCGATCTAGATGTATCTGTGAAGAGAACTGCGATACTTGAGCACCAGATGTCGCTTTGAATCTTTGATAGCTAGATTGGTGTGCAGGGTATGGAAGATGTTTGTGAAATATGGCATTGCTTGGTCTCTTTCTTGCCATAGTGTGGTCCATTTAGTATACAAGTTGTCATAAATTCTGAAAGGGTAGTATTGTTCCTTAATATCATCCCTTATGAATTCCGTGGTGGCTGTGATTGTAAATAATGAGGGTTCCTCTGTTTCCTTTTTCTCACAGAATGTTTCCCACCAATCTTTGACATGGGGAACAACTTTGAGGAGCTCAAAAGTAATCTTTTCTCAATTTGAAAAGTTATGGACAAAAAAAAGCCCTTCTTGTAGATTCAACCACTTGTCTACAGCATCTGCGTCTATCTGACCGTCAAATATGGGAATATGGAAGTTTATTTGTACCTTGAAGGGGGTGGCACCTCTTCTCGAAAAAGATGCGTCGCCTGTTGGTAATCGCTGAAGGATTTGCACGAAACTATCCATCATATCATTCCTCTATTGCATGAGGGATTCCTTAAGAAAATTTTTGAAAGGATCTCCTGTCCCATCATCTTTATTTTCCCCTACCATCAAAGGTCGCTTGGGCGTGTGAGAGATTTTGTCCTTAAGAGAAACAAGCTCGAGACCCAACTCTTTGTACTTTGACCTCATTGGGGACATGTATTAAGATGACAAGGAGTAGACTGCTCTAATACCATTGATCTAGATTTTATGAGAAAAAATAAATTACTACAGATTATTAATAGGTTCTTAACACAAAATAACAGAGATATAGTAAAACTAGTTTTATATTCAATAAGTAAATAATTTGAAACTGTAAAATGTAGCGGAAAACACGCTTTCTGGAATGGTGGCGGCTTATCTCTAAGAAGAGATGTGACAGTTTCCCTCATTCACAAGAAGATGGTTACAATGAAGCTCTGAAGGCCTTTCTACAATAAATAGGAATCTCAAAAACCCTAGACATCCTAAAACCTAACCCTAGGAGATGGAGCACCAAAAGTCATGTGGGCCCCGTTTGGATAAGTCAATACATCAACTTCTCGAGGTCGTAACTTTTGCATACAATCTCCGTTTGACGCGCTCAATACATCGTTATAAATATCTATCCGAGGACTACAAATTTTGTGTGAGGAACATCAAAGGAACCTCCATGTTGTTCCCCGTTTTCCCAAAAAATGTCATTTAGGGCCTCAAAACGACTGTAGAAGCTCCACAATCCGAAAAACGTCTAAAAATAGTAAATTACCAAAATTGCCAGAAAATTTCTTTGAGCTATTTGTAAAAGGTGGGTGGCCATTGATATCCACCTAGATCAGTTGGCCTCATCAAAAATCAGTTTTTCTCTAGAGTGACTAAATTTGGGATGCATCCTGTAATCTTCTAGATAGTTGCTTCTCTACCTCCTATAGGTTCAATTAGTAAAAGTTGAAGGTGGCTTACCAGTTCCTTTTTGGTATCCTCAATAGAATCTACTATTTATCCTGAGGATATGGTAAGAGATGTTATCCTATATTGATACCTTCGTTGCAATAAAGAGTTATGTAAAAACTTTGTGTTCTTGTATCCCTCTTTCATCCATTTTACTCAGGATTTTTGTTGCCAAAGGATTTATTCTTGTTTGTATATTTTTTCTAGCTCTGAACTAAGATTTTCCTCCCTATTCCTTGCTTCCTCTATCTATTATCCTGTTGTTTCTTCCAATTGAATTCCATCCATTTATTTTTCTAGCCATTTATTTTCCTCAAAAATATTTCCAAACACTTTCTTGCTCCAATTCTTGATTTGTAACTTGATTTGTTTGAGTTTATGATGAAATTGATACATTTTGGTGCCATCCAAATTTGTATTTTCAAACCACCAAGTTTCAATGTTCTGTAGAAAGTCTTGATGGTCCATCCAAATTTGTTCATATTGGAAAGGCTTTGGTCGAGGGGTTATTTTATCCTCCTAGGAAAGGTTGATCGGTCGATGATATGAGTCAAAGAAGGGGATGACTTCCATCGATATTTCTTCTTGATATTGAAACAATTCCTCAAAACTCAAGAATCTATCTAGCCCAACAGATATTTTTTTGTCTTCTCTTCTTCTGTTGCTCCAAGTAAATGGACCATTAATAGTTTGGATATCTATTAATATGAAGTTCTCCCTCCAAACATGTGATACCTCATTTTTTCTCTAGGAGAAAAGTGATCATATTAAAGTAACCCCAAATGACTGTGCAATGGCCTTTTAAAATCCCCCTCTGGGTGATGTAAGGATTCTAGAAAGCCTCGCTTGAGATGGGTAATTAGCATGCCATACACATTCAATATGAACCCCTGGGTTTGAGATCCTATCTCAAAAAATATAATCTCTAGGATTCTCAAAATGTTGGAGAACAAAACCATTCTCTATTTCCTTGGATCCCAGAAAATAGCCAGGCCTCTTGAAGCTCCTTCCAAATCAACCGCTTCTACTTCACAATCTTTCCAAACTTTCTTTGGGATTTTGGCCATCGCCTCCTTATCACACTTTGTTTCCCAAACTAGAACAACCTCTTATTTTTCCTATGTAGTTATATTTTTTAAAATTATGTGTTTGGATGGGGAATTCATACCTTTCACATTCCATGAGATGAGATTCATAATATAAATTTTGTTGGGTTTGGAAATATCTTTCCGAAAGGCCTAACATTTTTCCTGAATCCACTAAATGAGATCTTGTTTCTTCTATGACCTCTCTATACAATTTTCTCCCCCTCTTATTCTCTTCACTAGGGGTTTCTTAAGGATCTTTAGAGGGTTGGATTTTACCCCCACACTGATTGAGGATAATTCTAATATCCCCAGGCCTATATCCTTACCCTTTCTTTCCTGTGATTCACCTTGTATATTTTTGTGTTGGTCCATGGTCATTTTGATTATTTCTTGTTCTACTTGGTCTTGCCACATGGATTTTATATTAATTTCCACCTTTTCCATTTAAATTCATGTTTTCCTTCCTTTTGGACTTGCTCCTCTTGATCTGGATCTTGATCTTCCTGATATTTCATCTCCAACTCAGTTTCTCTATTATCCACTGGTTTTTCTTTTAGATATGGTTTCTAACATTTCTCTATGGTTTCATTTATTTGTGCTTCCTTTTTATTTTTCTCCTCTTGGGTTTGCTCCTAACTTCCTTGGTTATTCTCCTCCATGGATTTAAGTTCGTTATTATTGTTATCTTCTTCCATTGTTGTAGTATTTCCAAGTCTTCACCCCACCTTACGCTTCCCTTGGATCTCGATGAATCCTTCTACATATGTTCCTTCTTTAGGTTTGTTGTCAATTTATATTTAGCGTACAATATCTAAATAAATGACCATAAACGTGGAATTTTATACACCTAAAGGGGATATTCTCATAGTTTAAGTTTTGGCTCCATTCATGGTCCTGGTATGACACTATTACGACCTCTGCGAGAGATCTTTCCATGGTCATGTAGATGTAGATATGAACGCACGAAATATATTTAGTAACCTTCGTGACCTTATAAATATTTATGAATACTCCCAGGGTGTTTCCTATTCCTTCCAAGGTATCGATTTCCTGGAATTATTGTGGTAGCAAGTACAATCTTATCCAAACCGAGGTGACTGTGAAGTTCTATTTCTATGGAGAAAATATTTCCTTCTAGTAGCAGAGATGGAGGCCTATAGAATTGAATAAATATGGGTCTTCTTTAAATACGTTTTCTCTATATGAAGGGTTAGAAAATATTGTTGTGAAGAAATCCTTGGATCCTAGATTTAGCTCCACTTGAACCTTCACCTTCCACTGAGAGCTCACCCAACTCATAAGAGCTTTTTCCAATGGTGAAATCCCCATAGATTTTCCTATTAGAGCATGATTTTTCATGTATTGGATATAGTTACCATTAATATGAGAAGCAACCTTATACCTTGTGTTTTCCTTTGTTCATGTATGGCATCCATTTACTTTTCATTTTTTGGATCCAACATTTCTTGGATTGGCTATACCTTCATTACTACCCTTGTCTAGACCCCCCTTGACTTTCCTACATTGTCTGATTCTAGCGTAGCCATTCACGTACTCCCTATCCTATATTTATCCCCTCACAATTATTTTGAAACCATAAACCAACCATCCTATCTCGCTAACCCGCTTCACTCACCATTCTTACCCAATATTCAAAATTAATCTCTTAAGATCGAGGGTTTTTTACATTATTATTAAAACTTTAAAAGATTAATTTAATTAGTTATAGTTATTATTTTTGTATATTTAAATAATTTATGAAAGCGAGGGGATGAAGTATAATATTAATAAAAAAAATGAGTTACTTATATGATGACAATGGTGGTTAACGTACACTGGGACCAAAATATTTCTATCCGACCTTAGGAAAAGTAAGAGGTTACTTGGATTTCTTTAAATTTTATTTCGATGCTTGAAAAGAATTAATAAAAATGTTCCAAGATCAATAAGCTTTTGATGACTTAGAATGTTAGAAATGTTGGTATTCTAACAAATATTTTGAAACTAAGATCTAATTTGGGTATACGTAGGGCATTCTAAGAGAAAAAAAAATTCTTCTTCAACCCTTCTCGAGTCACAAAGGTGACATATTATTTCTTGCCATGGTGTTTTGGGGATTTCCCAATGCCCAATTTTGAGAATTAGTTCTTATTTTAGCAATATTGATTATCTTCTTTAAGCTGGTCAAAACAAAGGGATACTTTTGATCTTCAAGGTTAGGTTTAACCACATCCTTGTAATATGTTAATTTTTTTTATCCTCCAATTATTTATCACACAATTGATTCTCAAATTTATCTTTCAAAGTGTTTTTAATATCATCGATATTTTGCAGGATAACTTCTTCTTTTATTCCCCAATGATTTAGCTGAGACTTGGAATCATTATGCCATCCCCACTTGATTCGTTTGTGATTTTGGCTAGAATTTGAAGCAATTTTGGGGAGTCTCTTGTTATCCATGTCGTTTATCTTGTTCTTGTATATTAAGTACCTAACCATAGTTGTGTTCTCAATGGGGGAAATGATCGCTTCGATGAGTAGGATAGGATAGGGTGTATTTCCCTTAATTTTGAGATTATAATTGATAAAACTCTTTTGGACCTACTCTAGAGTGCTGAAACAATTTTTGGGAGTCTATTTTCATGAATGTTTTTTATCTTGTTCTTGTACATCAAGTACCTAATCATAGCCAAGATCTTAATGGGGTAAAGGGTAGCTTTGATGAGGAGGATAGGATAGGGCGTATTTCCCTCAATTTTGAGTTTATAAGTTATAAAATTCTTTTAAATCTTCTTTATCTTTCTCTGTAATTCTCGAGAGATATTTCATCCCCAAACTTCACATCCATATAAGATAATAGGAGTGACAGGAGTCTCAAATATGATATTTTTCTTATTCTATAGCCAAAGGTATCCTAATTTACAATAATTTTCAAGCCCATAATAAACTTTTCACCTTCCATTTATCATTTTCTCAATGCTATAGTTCTAATGGAGCTTGTGATGAATATCAATTCCAAGACACTTGTACAAAGACGCTTTCTCCAAGATATTCTTTTCACATACAAAATTATCGTCAGTGATCTTGTTGGATTTAATGATCATAATCTTTGTTTTGTCAATGTTCACCATCGTACCCATACTACAACGTTACCAAAAAATTTAAGTTGCTTAAAATTTTTGACATTAAATTAATAATTATATACAAATTATAAAAGATAAATTTAAAATCTTAAAAAATAATAGACATTAGTGTTTGGAATGGCTAAAAGTTTCAGCCAAAATTGTAGGAAAAGTTAGTAGTGACAACATTATGTATTAAAAAAATATTTTAGACTACAATGTATCTACATAATGATAGATTTTAAATTTTATTTCGATCACATTGGATACCAACACAACTTTTCTCTTATTGTCTATTGGAACAACTGTAATATATAAATTACTAATTTAATTTGTGCTAATAACTATATGGATATATTTAATAGAATAGTGAAACTTTAATATCCATAAATACTCAACTAGGAAATACATATATAAAATTTGAACATCTTTTTAAAATTAAACTTTACACATATAAACTTCAAACATATTTGTAAATTTAAACCATTGCTTAGGTTTGATTGAAAAAATGTTAAATAGTAATATCATAATATGAAAATACAATAAAAATCAATAATGTGATTGGCAAATAGCAACAATAGAGAAAATGGTTGCCATGGATAGGGCTTTGATTTGTTGGACATTCATGTTTTGTCTAGACTCTAAGGAAAACACACGTGCATTAAAATTTATTCATATCCATAGCTATAAAGTTAGTATTATTAAGTTTTTTTATTTAAATCTTTTTTGAAATAATACTTATGTGTAATTTATTCTTTATTTTCTACTTATATTTCCAATAAATATGATAAAAATATTTGTAATAAATTAGGCTTTGGTAATAAAGGAAAAAAATATTTACATTTTAATTTAATAATACAAAAAAATGGTACTTATTAATACCTATTACGATCGTACACAATTCATATCTGGATCTTGCAATCGTGCATCTTCTGATAGTGTGTGAAATTGCAATTGTTCTCACTTGGATTCTTGGAAACACAAGAATACTTCGCCTAGACTATGCCTCTTCACCTAGGGCATACCCACACTCCATTCTAGGCTAGAAGCCAGTTATACTCCTACTATGTCCAACTCACTTGTATAATTAGAAAAATTATTGCCAGTCTTAACACTTAGTCATTTAAGCATACATCAATGAGCATACGAAACAAATAGAACACTTGATAAACAAACAAGAGACACACGTAAAAAATATGGGAAACACAAGACATGCTTAACATCCGCCTAAGTCTTATTATTGCAAAACAATTACAATATGGGCACTATTGGTTGGGTTTACAACTTACTTATAATCACAAAACTCGCCTCACCTCACCAAGATAGTCACACACAAATTCTCCTACCCACACTCTCTATCGTAACAACTTGTGCAACTTTTTTGGTATGCCTTAGATGTGTGCCCACCATAAACTCAATGTCTCTTCTTTGTCCCAAGACTTCACTAATATATCACATACTTGTGCTTCTTCCTCATAACATGCCTCACCTAGACCTATGAAAATACCTCACCACTTCACTTGTGCATAACCATCTTGGCTAATTGTATTTAATTCCTTCACAACTCCTTCTTAGTCGCTTGAATTGCTCTCTTACTCTGTGCCCTCCTTGCTCCTTAGCTTGTGCACCTTGTCTTCTTTATATGGACTCCAAACGCCAGTTTTGCAAACCATCATGTCCTTTGGGTGTCATGCCCCTTCATAAAATTGTGTCCGAAAACAAATCGATGCACCCATTTCCATACATATGTTCCCAAATGAACCACTGCGAACATTGAACCTTCGATTCTTTTCATACCAGTGTGCCCCAACCTGATTGGTACACCCTTTCCCTATGTGTTTCCTTGACCCACCCAACGCGAATATCCATGGGTATGCTACCGATGGAAAGTGATTCCATTCCTTGGGAGCACGCACAAGTCACACCGTCCTTGCCCAAACACAACCCAATTCTTCAACCTTCGTCATAAGGTAAGTGATGTTTTTTCCCCCTGGGTGACGCATTACACCATCCTGCACCCAAGGTGATCCTTCCCACACCTATATGACTTTGTCTGCCCAACCGATCGCATTCCCCTTGTGTTCTCTTCCCAACTTATCGCAAATCCCCTCGAGGCACTACGCACGGTTGGTGGGTGTCGTGGAGGGATCTACAATACCAAAAATATAATTTTAATTTAAATCTCTATGTATTGGTTCCCAAGATCCTATTTCCTCGATGTTAAATCTCCCCAAAAAATCCCAAGTTACCCAAACCATTCCCAACCAATTGGAGACATTTTGTATCAATTCCCAATATCCCAAAAAATTCAGAACGATGGGTATGCGTGTCTGGGATATAATTTTTTATTAGGCAAGACAATCTAAGGGAAAGTGTTTTTTGTCTTGCACTGTTTTAGTGTACCAAAGATGACAAATTCTTTCATCCCACGATGTTTTTGGAATTGTCCAATGCCTATTTTTACTATGTAGCTCATGAGAGTTTGTTCTTATTTTAGCAATGCTTATTTTCTTCTTTACACTTCTCAAACTAAGAGGTACTTCTAATCTTCTAATTTACGGTTGACCACCTGCTTGTACAGTATCTTAGTTTCCTTTTATCCTCGAATTCTTTATTAAACCACATATTCTCCTTAAATTTAGAAATGATAATATTTGTAATATTATCGATATTTTGCATGATGGCTTATTCTTTGTAATATTATTGGTATTATGCCATCCTCGCTTGAGCCACTGGTGGCTTTGGCCATAGTTTGAAGCAATTGTGGGGAGCCTCTTTCCGCCTATGGTGTTTATCTTGTTCCTGTAAGTTAGATATCTAATCATAGCAATGCTCTCGAGGCAGGAAAAACTTTCTTCTATGAGGAGGATTGGATAGGGTGTAATTCCCTTAATTTTGAGATTACAAGTTATAATTTTTTTTTGGATCTGGTCTATCTTTCTCTGGGATTCCCTAGAGACAGTGCAACCCCAAACTTAATATCCATATAAGATAACTGGAGTGACTAGAGTGTTAAAGAGACATTTTTTCTTATCCCAAAGCCAAAGGTCCACTGATTTACTATTGTTTTCAAGCCCATAATAATATTTCCACCCTCCATTAAACATTTATCGTTTTCTCAACCCTATAGTTCCAATTGAGCTTGTGGTGAATATCTATTCCAAGATGTTTATATGAAGGAACTTCGTCCAAGCTATTGTTGTCATATACAAAAGTATCATAAGTGATATTTTCGGATTTGATTATCATAACCTTTGTTTTTTCATGTTCACAGTCACTCCCATACTAAAGAAAAAGTCCTTGAGGATTATAAGTTCATTACCTAAATTATAGGGAGTATTCTAGATAAGAACAATATCATGAACATAAAGAATAAGGATAATAATTATACTAGCCAAGACCAACACAACCGACATCATCTAAACAAACTTCTAAATTATCAATATAAATACAAATACTACAAATTTTAAGCGCCCAAATAATGCCTATAAACTAGCAAACATACGGAGAAATAAGTGATCATCTTTTATACTAATCCATTGGGTATTGTCTAATTGCAAGAGCACGCAATATGTATAAAAAATAAGCAATGAAACGTACTTTGTATCATATATATAATCTATCTTGTTTTCATCATGTCTATCAAATATATTTTACCCATTACTTTGTATCAAATATATCATCTATTCTATTCTCCTCGAGTGTATTATATAAAATTTTGCCAACAAGCTTTCGCAGCGATAAGAGAACATAACGCTATCGTTTCCATGATCAGAAACGTGACTTCTGGTTATTCTGATGGAACCTTTACAGACCAACCATTTACAGTAAGAATAGGAGTTGTTATAAAAATGTTCTTATGAGATCAGAAATTATGGTTTAATATTTTAAAATAATAGAAAACAATGTCGAAATTAGAGAAAAAATTGATAACTCTATGTCAAGATGGTAGGAACCCATGATTGGTGAGAATTGTGGTATTTATAAATCCAATAAATTTTGGCTGAACTGCACAGTAACCATTTATAAAGTTTAACTGAATTACAGGACCGCTGGAATAAATGCTTCCATCTATGACGGAATTGAATGACTTGGATTTTAAATTTGTTTATAMATACATAGTTAACAACTTTTGGCTAAACCGCAAACTAAACTTATAAGTTTATAAAGTCTAATTGAATTTTAGAGGATGTATCTTTCTGCTGTCAAATGAATGACTCAGCATTTGACTYTGTTCATAAATGCAGAGGAAATGTTAGCCAAAAAGATCCACTGCCATATCTTAAAATGGCTTAATGGCTTACTCTGAAAATACTTTCCTGACTTAAGTTCAGCATTGTGATTATTCTGCAAACATATCAATCCTTTATCTTACATTATTCTGCAAACATATCAATCCTCTACTTTATTTTCAGTACAGTTTCTTTTAGTAGTCTCAGCTTCACACATAAACGACAAAACGGATAATGAATTTGTCTTCCTTAATCAAAACATCAATCAAATAGAAATTGAT
>ML823026.1:43348-70596 GCA_009831015.1 Picea engelmannii
TTTCTAGATAATTGGATTAATCCCTCAACAGAATGCCCAAAAAAAATGTGATAACTATTGGAGCTGAATCTTTGTACATATGTGTGGAAATGTGTTTTTAAGAACAGATTGTTTCTAGAGTGAAATCCGCTACAAAAAGTATCGCTGTCCAAGACTGTTGGAGCTACAATAAGTATCGCTGCCCAAAATTGTTGGAGCTTTCAAAACGTAAGTTGTGATATGTCAACCACTGTGAACAAAATGGATTCAAACTTCAAATTTGCAGCCAATTGTTTCGAAGTCTTCTGAGTCAACACAACGTTCAAACACATGTCTCCATAAAATAATCGATCTAGTTTCAGGGCCGCGTTTGCAGAGAGGATATGAGAATAATTAGATTTCAAGCTCTCTAAACACTGGAAACACCGTTACCGTCATCCATGAAATCTACCCAAGAACAACTGTGAGAATATGTCAATACTCAACAACAATTGTTAGAATATGTCAATAGAGTCAATTATGACCGGGAGGTTGCTTCAGGATGCTTCATTATTCCTCTCATACCAATGCAAATTGAGAAATAGAACCAGATGCATCGCTAAGTATATGGTAAGCCATTATTTGTTGAACCTAGTTGTTGGAAGACTGCGAATTGGTAGCGGTGGTTATTATGGACATTACCTTTATCAGTTTCTTAGATGTGGGCACTAATCTGTTGCGTTTCACTCTTGATAATATATACAGATTTATGGTGTGGTATGATGTGTTTTAAAGTATGTATGTTAAAATTATTTAATAGAAAACCAATTAATAATATATACAGATTTATGGTGTGGTATGATGTGTTTTAAAGTATGTATTGTAAAATTATTTAATAAAAAACCAATTATAAGAACATAGTATTATAATTTAAATAAAAAACTAATTATAAGAATATGGTATTATAATTTAAATTAGTGGTTTTCAATGTTTTTGAGTGTCAATAAAAAAATAGTTGATTTGATTATGTCTACATTGTGTTAGATGTGGTGGGACTTGTTGTTCTTAGGTGCTTCAAGATCCCCAATTACAGGTTATTCTTGTGTATATTGTTGTAGATGTGTTTAAAGAAGGTCAATTGTATGATTTATTGCTCATAATATTCAGTAATTAGATTATTGTCCTATATAACTGTTTTGAAATTTTCTCTTAGGGGAAATTTCACAGATTGTAGTGTATCCATATGATAATTTAGTATGGAGATTGTCTTTCAAGAGGTGGACAAATGTCAATTTTACAAATTCGTCAATGATGGTTAGAAACGGTGTTATCTCAAATGAGTTGAAAGTAAAGCTCGAAGTTGTGGAGAAGAAAGAGCTTGTATACATATTTCACAGTGGATAGGAGTGTTGATGAAGACCATATAAACAAAAATATCTATGTTGAAATTTGATAATTGTAATTATGATATAACATTTGTAATGTAACCATTATGGGAGGATGTTGGAATAATGCTTACAATATAATTGGTTTGGATTTGGTTTGAATCTGTTGGAGATTTCCTTGAGATTGTTGAGAGATTTTCTCAACAACTATCTCTATGTTTAGAGATAGTTGGATCTTATTCCAACTATATATAGATGTAATATTGTGTGTAATATATGTAATAGAAATTATTATTTGTGTGTATAATCATGTGCTATAGTTTCTCTTTCCAATTTTATCTTTAGTTTTTTACATAATCTCTTTATAAACCTATAATAATATAATTTTTTATTTAAAATATTAATTAGAAAAAGTTAATTATTAATTAAAAAAAAGCATATTAATATATTTAATACTTATTTTAATTAATTAAACTACTAATGATTTTAAAGAGAAAATTGATTTTATATATAATAAAAAATATATAAAACATATTAATATATTTAATAATTATTTTAATTAATTAAAATATTAATGATTTTAAAGGAAAAGTGGTTTTATATATAATAAAAATATATAGAAAAGTAACTTTTGAAGATGATAGAAGAATGAAATAAGGATTTAGAAAAATTAATGGATGGAAGTTTTTTTTTAATTATTATTGGGCGAAAGAAGTTGAAGTTGTAGTTTTAAAATGAGAAAGTTTAGAAAAGGTATATAATTAGTTTAAGTCTTATATATGTAGAAGAAGAAATTGGTGAGGTTCTTCATCATTTAAGTTTTGAATGTTTGTGGATGAAGAATTTGATGAGGTTGTTCATCATTTTTAATAATATTTTTTTTATAATAATAAATTTAAATTTGTAATAATAATAATTTTTTTATAGTGATATGGAATTTAAAAGTGATTAAACTAATGACAATTAGCAATTTATAATTTATTGTTCAAGTGGTGGAATTTCGTCTAATGTTTTATTAAGTTCTTAAATAAATGTATAGGTTGTTTATGATGTAGAGACAATGGCTCATCTTTTGTTGGTAAAAGTAGACTAAGCAAGTATATATCTATTTTAATAGGTGATTTATTAAGAATTGAGGGATCAAATCTTTTAAGGTGCAAACTTTTTTTTATGTTTTACATTTTAAAAAATGCTTTCACATCAAACAATTTGAACCCTCTGAATGCTTCATAAAATTGAAGTCGATTAATATTGATTTATCCTATTCCATAATCCATTTTTAAAAAATTTTGTATTTCATTTTAATAGAAGTCAATTTTCTTTTCGCTTTTAATTTCTTAACATAGCCATGACACATAGATATAAAACTTAATTACTTTATATATACATAGAACATACAAATTGATTAATTAAAAATAGAAAAAAACAAAAAAAAATACCAATGAAATTTACATTATTCCTATTACTTTATTTTTAATTTTTTAAATATAATTTATAAATAATATATAAAAATAAACAAAACAATTTACAATTTATTGACACATAGACATGACACATAAATTTATTTTTCTCTTTTAATTTATTAACATAGCCATAACACATGGATATAAAACTTAATTACTATATATAATACATAGGACATGTAAATTGATTAATTACAAATAGAAAAACCAAAGAAAAATACCAATGAAATTTCAACATTATTCCTATTACTTTATTTTTAATTTTTTAAATATAATTTATGAACAATATATGAAAATGGAAAAAAAAATAAAATTACAATTTATGGAATAATAAATTTTGAAATTTAATATAAATCAATTTTTTAATTAAATTTATATTAATTTTTTTTATTACAAATATATTACCTTTCATTCATCTCAATTTTTTTTAATTAAAAATTGTTTGTTAGAAACAATTACAAAATGATAATGGCCCAATTATAGAAAGTGCCTCTCAAAAGACTTGAGTTTTCTATTGTAGAAAGAGAATTGTTTTTTCTTATTTGTTGTTACAATTTCCTTCAATTTTCACCATCTTTATATCAGGAAAGTGTTAAAACTCTAATCATAAGTTAGTTAAGTTAACCTAACTGTTATACAGTTACATGACAATTATTGTATTCTTGTATTATATATGTACATGATTATCATAAGCATTGATGAATATAGTGTATGCCTTTTCTGCCAGTATTTATTTATCTCTGTTCATCATTGTTTCTTGATTGCTTCTATTATTTCCATTATGTTTCTGCTATTTTCTTCATTATGAATCTAACAGTGCTATCAAAGCATGTCTAAGCCTCACTTAATCACTGAAGGGATCAGGTCCCAGAGATTTGAAAGAAGCTTCGTGTTTGAGTTGAACCTATGGAGAGGAAAAATGTGAAGACGCAAATCCAAAGAAAATTTTTGTTCCTAGTTCGTGTTTCTGGTCATTTCGTGCGCAGTGAAGAACACAGAGAAAGAGCAGATGTGGTCATTTGGACTTACACCTGGTTTAAGAAAGTAAATAATCGGTCACGGTCATCCCATTGGACAATGGCTAAAAATGGTCTTGGTTACCAGTCTGGTCGTCCAAATGAAGTTTTCTAGTTCCATCATACACATCATTGCTAGTTCCAACATACCTATGTGCCTCTGAAGAAATTCATATTTAGAGGAGAGACATCAGATCAATTGGTTGGAGAGTCGGAGGAGAGGGAAGTGTAGCCAATCTGCTTGCATGCAAGAAGATGTGAATATGTGAGAAGCCAAACCATGGAGAAGTGTAAAGAAGCCCGGAGTGAGGCATTGATTTGATCCTACCAAAGGAAGGTTGTAGCGACAAGAGCCTTTGTTGACCATATAGGATAGATTTGCAGGAGCTTTTGGGGGAAACAATAAGTCGGCCTACCCTAGTCATTGTGCATAAAGAAATTTCCGGTAAAACAAAAAAAAAACTTCAATAAAGAAATTTTGGTTTACGCTTAAAAGATTTAAGCTTTATGAAAGATTTTTTATTTATTTTTATTTAGGGAGTGGTATCGCACAGTTTGTAGCTAGGTCAAATGGCTATGAAGTAGAAGGGTAAATTGGCGTAACATGAACCTATCCCACCCAATGTCACCATGATGGGGAGGTTCTTTCTCTTTAGGGAGGTTAGGCCCAACGGAGACGTCCTCGACAACCTGGAGTTTTGAAGAGGCAAAGGTTTAAAATTCAAAGTAATGTTCCCCCTTCATAGGTCACCAAAAAAATAGATAGTTCGGCTAAACAACCAAGAATGAAGTGTAGGCCCAAAGAAGAACACTTGCCCGGAACAAAGCAAACCATTATATATATGCAAGATATGATTCAATAGGTTAGTACTTCAATAGACTATCTAATATCAATGTATAAGCAATTGCAATAATAAATATTGATGAAGTCAATGTTTGTTAATATAGCAATGAAATAATGTTACTTCACCAATAAATATCAATATGTTGTAGCAATCAATGTATCCAATCAATCCCCCATTCAATAAATGTTTACACCACCATCAAATTGCGTAATATATAAAAAATGTTGCGTCAAGATGGAATAACCAAGTGTGACGTCATCTTTTTTAGGGTTAGTAGTTAGTTAAGGTTTCAATTTATAAGAGTTTGAGAGTTGTTTCAATCACATTCACTTCAACGTTGGAGGCTAAACATTAGTACAAAAGGGTTATGGAGTCAAAATGTGAAGGACACACAAGTTGAAGTGGATGAGATTCAAAGAACAAGAGGGAAAGGTTTCAAGGGGTTGCAATAGAAGGGCCTTAAAGACATAACCCTAGGGGAGAGAGGCTCACTCTGGTGTTTCTTAAGCAAGGCCTCATGCTCTCTCCTCCTTCCCGACAAACAACTAGCTCAAAGACAAGTAAAATCAAGACAAGAGAGTTTAAAGAGGGAGAGTGTTGCAAAGGCAAGGCTCTTTCATCAAACCCTAAAAGAAAAATGACCCTAGGTGTAGATAACCTAGGCATGGGACGTCCTCTTCCTCTTGAAGTTTAAACGTAAGGCTAGCTTAAGGGAAGAAGAAAGAAAAAGTGTAGCAATGGATAGGCTCTATTCTTCTTCTTCAATGGCTAAAAGGTTTTTCTATCAGGGGACATGAGACAACGACCTACTATTGCGTTTCTCCCCTAGGGTTTTGATTTAGCAATATTTATAAATAAATGCAAGAAATTTAAACTAAAACCATTCAATCAAGAATTTTTGCAGAAACATACTTACAAATCATCAATAAAATAGCATGAAAAACCTAGTTGTAAACCTTCCTTCAATAAAAACACCATAAATTGCCCAAAATCTCCTCTCCAAACAAGTGCACCTTCCTCAAAATAGCCAAAACCCTAATAGGGCACAAAAAACAGACCTCACTAGGAGAGTGAGTGATGTGCTATGTCAAAATGAGGCTAAAACTCCTTAATATATAGTGTATCAATGAACTTAATTAATTTTAGATCATAAAAAATGGTCGACAAGAGAAGAATATTGTTTTTACATTAAATTGTCAAATTAAAACCCTAACTGAGCTATAATAAAAGTAAAAGCCCCTTCAAGGGAGGCACTAGCCCTCTTTCTAGAGAAAATGAGACATCCAAGAGAAAAACGTTAGCCCACCGGGGGCTTCTCCAACATGCCACACGTGCCACTACTGCCCAGTCCGCCTCCAAGAATGACCATGAAGATGGATGATGTCATGGTAAGTATGGGGACACTCTGAGCCTTCCAAGGCCAATGTTCCACTGAAAAGGGGTCATTCCCTTCAAGGCAGGCTCTGCCAAAGTGGCTCTGGTGAAACGTCCTCTTCTTCTTCGGTGAAAAACCTCGGTCAAATACTGTCGTGTCTCTTCCCCTCTGATGGGGTCTCAACAACCATTTGATGGGATCTTCAGCCCCATGGAGGTCCGAACTAATCATCTCCCCATGTGTACCGGTCCAATGGTACCTGTCCATTGGGCATGGTCCTGCACATCAAAAACTATGCCCTCCATGGGTTCATTAGTCATAGGGATCATAACAATGTCAATCACATTTCATCATTAATATTATCAAACATATTCATAAAAACCTTGATATATCATTCAATAACTCAAAGATATTACAAAAATCAAGAATACAAGATCAAAGAAAAGGACAAGACATCCTATTGGGCTAGAATCCATAAGAGAAGGGAAGTTCCCAAGAAGGTTTCATCCAAGCCATGTAAATGAGGTGATGTGGCCAAGCGATGTCCAGACAAGTGGGTAGAGTGAGAGAAGGCGAGCTATACCTGTCATGGATGCAATTGTTTTTAAGCTTGTTTTTGCCTTTATTCTTTCTTTATTTTCTTTTTCTTTTTCTTTTTCTTTTTATTCAAGGTCTAACTGGAGGACATTGTCTTGGCATGGTGACCAGAGCTAACAGTGTTACCCACAAGTACTTTCACAAATATGAGAAGGTTGTCTCGTGATCAGACCCCCTTTCCCTTGGCCATGCAACCAAAGGTCACTACCCTGGTGTGGTAACCAGATAGTGACAATGTCATACTGTTAGGTACCCATGAACCTAATAGGATGGCTAGTGATGAGACCCCCTATCCTCTTGGCTAGGTCTTGTTATTGTTTTTCGGGTCCCTCTTGTTTCTTGCTGAGAGCCTTTTTATTTCCTTCTCGGGGATCCCTGGGCGAGGCATCTCGAGGTTTTATTTCTAGGATTTTATATTTTACCAGCTGCTTTTACCTTCTGGGCCTTTAGCCCCTTCTTCCCATAACATAAGGTGCAACCCTAGAAATAAGTCAATCCAATGCCTGGACCAGGGGAATGGCATAATGAGCAAGAGATAAGATGAAAAAGTGGTGGTATGATGGGAGTGGACGATGGCTCTTAAGAAATCCCCCTAGTGGAAAACCAAAACCAATGGGTACAGTCTTGCTAGGACACCCTGTCAATCTCCCCAATCATGGTCAAGTGGGTTACTATAAGATCCAAGCAGTCGTCAGAGATAAAAGGAGTCATATGCATATATCCAAAGGCTGTAATGATCAAAAGTGACACATACCATGACACCTGGACCAATTACCTCATTGATCAAGAGCCTTCTCTGAAACAAGACCAAGCCGATGGTGATGGATGTTGTTGTTGTTAACAAGACAAATATGATGAAAGAAGAAAAGGATGGGCCCTCCAGGGCCATGCTCAAGTCAATCCTGCTTTTGGTACTCCATGTCTAGGACCCGTGGGCCTCAATACATGATCTCCTTGTTATCCCTAGAAGTCTGGGATAACATCTGGATCCAACTCGGGGACATGTGCTCATCATGGAGTGCATGAGAACCTCAACACATATGGCATAACCTATAGACCTGCTCAAACTCGATAGGGCAATCAGTAACAAAAATGGGGTGGTAATTCCACCCCAACATATATAGGCATATATATAAACTAAATTAAAGCAATCAATATGAAAATGTGAAAGAAAACTAACATGAAATGAAAATGGTATAATACACAAGGAATGCCTACTTACCTGTATTTACCTATGAATTCATGTCCCCCCACCTTGGTGGGGTTTAAGGAGGTGCCAACTGATACGTAATGGGGGCCTTCTTCCTTCTAAAGTGGATAGCTAGTATGAGTTATCAATTGATTCCATTCCAATTTTGAAGGGTTCGAGCCATGACTGTGTGCTTCCTTTTACATTAGTTGGATCTCCTTTCTAGGTATCCCACATCCATACCATATCTCCCTCTTTATACATTCTGACTTTGTATTTGGTTGTTCCCTGAACAACCCTGGTGTATTGGATTGAGGGAGGTGGGTGGGATCTCCCTGTAAAAACTTCTTGTTGAGATGGGTGAATCTGTATGTCATCTTCATGTTTCTTTAATATCTTTATCATCCCAATTTCTTTGTTCTTGAATTCATCTAGGAGTTGTTGGTATTATTCTTTCTTGGGCCATTCGATATGATCAAAGTCATCCTCTGTTTCTAAGGGCATGTCTTCCAGAGAATACTTTTGAAGAGTTTGTATCATCTCGTTCTACACTTTGTAATTATTGACAGGATGAACAATATCCTACACATGGTCCCCAGTTATTGGCACATTGAGTAGATGTCCTACCATTCCATTTTTCAAAGGTAATCGCAAGAATGTGAGGTCCATCTAAAGGGAGCCACCTAACATTGCACCAAACTTCCTATAAAATAACGTTCCCCACACATATGGGACATCAACCACCACAAAGTCAATATGGACTATCTTTTTTGTATACTCCTTTAGGCGCACTTCAACATTTTCAACCACCCCATGTGTGGGTATTGCTTTAGATTCGAAACCACATAGATTCCTGTAAGGCCGTATGACCTTCAAACCCACTTGTTGCATGACTTTGAGTGACATTATGTTGGCACCAACACCCGTATCTAGCATGCAATTGTTGATATTTTTGTCATTCATTGTCAAAGTTGGAATGGAATTAGTTGATAAGACATGTTGTTTCGAGTTCTTTCTTCTGTATACCTAAAACTCTTGTTTCTTTATCTTTTCTCATGATTCCTGATCCAGGTTGTTTATTACTGGCATCCTTGCTACTTTGGATGATTCCTTCACGGATTCCTGATGTTCTGTATCTATGATATTTATATGGGGAAATTCCATGAAACAATCCATGTGTAATGTACCCCAATTTACCCAAAAAAAAAATAAAATATTAGTATGTTTGGGAAACATTACTTCTCCTAGTCTTCAAACAATGAAGTTATTAACGACAATTGAACTACTATGAACCTCCTTCTCCTATTTAATAACTGGCTTTGGTATCACCTTCCATCTTACTAATAGACAGAATACAATTATATCTATACATTTATGGCATATAGAGGACTTTTGGTCCAATAAACAATTTAACCCTCACCCCTATGTATGGTCCCTTACTTGAATATGAAACAATTTACTTTTATAAAAGGAGAAACTCAAGGGTTAAAGGTTGCATCTTGTAAGCATTTAAAGGTACTTAAATTTCGACTCACTCTAATCCTAACTGACCCTCCCCTTAGTCCTATTGAGGGGATAACGAACTAAATCATATTAACTGAACAATGAGAGAGTCGTGATAGTGCATTAACTCGACAAGAAGTCTAAGGGTTGTTTTGTCAATCAGAATTAATAACCCTCTGTCCAGTCTATTAATGGAGGCCCTATGAGTTCGCATTCTGAGGCCACCACTCACCCTGTATCCAATACACTTATGGCACCTATGTTATGTCACATGGTTGAATAGATCCTTCGTACTCCTACTATCAGTCTGTGTAGTAATGGTTATTACTCCATTGGGGTTCTCCTGCCTAGAGTTTAGGGTTTTTTTTATTCCTTACGCATTTCTCCTCTATGATGGTAGTTGGCACCCTGGAGGTTTTCCCCTAGTGAGATATGTAGGAGCTACCCATCTTCATGGTAAGTTATGATACTCTCTTCATTGTTTGATGATAAGTAAGAAAAGTTGAGAGGGATTTTGGTCATTCTAGTATTTGTTTTTTCTTATGGATTCTTTGTAAACAATGTCTTTCCTTCAAAGATTTGGCTCTATGCAAAGTCTCCTTTAGTCATGGATAAATTTTCAATTTCAATATACTGTACTACTCCTTATGCTTTGGGTTTTTTTAAATGTGTAGTTATGAGAGAGAGAGGATTATTATTATTGTTCGGGGTTTGGACGTCCCCTTGGAATTTCCTCTGCTACCCCAAGCGTAAACGTCCGTGTATATGTACCGATTCTATAATTTAAAGCAGGATACCCCGACTGTAAATTCTTTAGAATTCTTCTTGTGTATTACCTGTTCGGAGCCTCTTACTTCTTAAGTTTCCTGTTTTTTATTTCCATTTGGATATAGCTTAGACGTTCGTATCTCATGTAGTGTCACGTGTTAAGTTCCTATCTAGATTACTAATCAAAACTTTATGGCCATTAAGATGTTGTCATAAGTCCCTAACAGGTTCTAGGGTTTCATTTTGTATTCGATTTTCTTTTGGGTCAAAGATATAGAAAGTTACAATACTCATGGAGACATATGTGCTTGTTTCGTATGAAGGTCTATGAAGTCGAAGCATTCTTATAGATATTTCTTGGTTGAAGCACTAATTTTCTTTAATATTGAAACTATTATTCTTATTCTTTAAAGGATTGGGAACTGAGATCTAATGATGGGGCTCTGTGTTTATGAGGGTACCCATTAGAAGCCCCTGAACCACCCTCCCCTCGACATGGGACATTTATATGACCAGATGTGATAGAGGAAGAGACTCCGGTTCTCCCACCATGAGTTGAGTACCACATTTCATTAAACTCTTCCTATCATTTATTATTCTATTAAAGGTTCTGTCCATTCTACTTTTATTATAAAATACTAATGTAACTTGAAAACTTCCTTGCAGGGACTTCTACCATGAATATATTTAGGCGCAGAATCCTGGTCAAAATCTCAAAAGGTATTCGAGTTTTAATTTGTTATGTTTAAAGAGTACTCTAGGTGTTTTTCTTCCTTTTTTCTGATGTAAATTTAAATCCGGAAGGGTCAGCATCATGAAGAGAAGAGTCTATTCAAGGGATAGCTCAGCCCTGTACCTCTATATTTTATGTTTCAGCGGCTATAAGGGATTATTACCTTATTAATGTCTATCTAGCGGAATTCATATGTGGTTAAATTTTATATGTTGAGTATTCGGTTTTAGGGTAATACGGATAGTGACCTCTGTCAAGCAATTTGGTATCTTAATGAACAATTCTAGAAAAGGATATCAACATAATTCTAAGGATAGTTATTCGGTATTGATTTTTCTTCTTGAATCTTATGGAAATGAATTTCATCGATTTTCTAGTTTTAATCTTGTACCCTTTACTCTTTCACACTGTGTTTTGATTTGTATTTTATTATCTATTATATTTGAAGTCTGAATTACAATCATGAAATGTAAGGAAAGGAAATTATGTTTTCTTTTATGGGATTTATATATGGACAAAAATAGACTCCTTGAAAAGGAGAAAACCTGAAGATCAGACCTTTATATAGATCTGAACATATATATCGATATTCTATGTATGTATATGTTACTCTATATGAATGTTCAATACTGTCTGCTCATATTGATATTCCAAACTTGTCTCGGCCTACTTTGATAAATGGTGAGGACTATGAATCTGTATAATTATTCATATTAGGTTATGATGTATAGATAACCTTTGTTCTGTACTTATATATACAAATGGAATTTTATACGATCCAAACTAGATCTGGAAGCAATTCTATTTTAAATGTAGTAAGTCTATTCAGACTAATTTCTTCACTGTTTATATATCCAAGTATTAAAACTGTAGCAACAATATTTGCGATATAACAGTGTACGTCCATAATTGACTTTATGTAGTAATTACGATGAGAATATCCAAAAATTCTTTAATGGTATAGCGAGGATGCTATATAATCTATGGTAGTGCTCTGTCAGAGGAAAAATGTATAGATATATTCAATTATTTCCATATAGTTTCTGCTATTTTGTAACTCCCTTATTATCATAGTTGATTTTTGGTTGGAATAATTGTTTGTTTGTATACTATGTCAACATATTTTTGTATAATTGATTATTTTGTTCCAGTCATTTAATTTTTGTTTAATCAATAAAGCCTATGCAAAGTACCAACTGTAATTAGATCTCTCTCTCTCTCTCTCTCTCTCTCTATATATATATATATATATATATATATATATATATATATATATATATATATATATATATATATATATATATGGAAATATAAAGGTGATATATACACAGACTTGTTCAAATCTAATCATACATAGATGGTTTCGCCTAGATATTTAATTACAGGAGAAACATTTCCGGAATTTTGTCATATGATATAAATTTTACACAAACGACCAGATTTCATTCCTGAAAATATTTTGCATTAGCATAACCAGATGCATTACATCGGATATATATATAATAATTCAAAGGGAGAGAGGAAAGATTAACATATCTGAACTAGTTCACAGGGAAGGCAAAGGGAACAACCACGTTCCTCCCAACTGTAGAATAGGTAGCCAAAATTACTTGCCTGATTCACCCCCTAGCCTGACCATGAATCCATCAGGGAGAACTTGGAAGAATCCTCCTCAACAATGTCCACAATTCCAGTAGTTATCCCCTTGCCTTACACTTACTCAGCAGTGCTCATAACAGTAAGGAAAAATCCATAGTCTCTTTTCTCAGCATACTTGGCAGCGTGTTGCCTCCTCACATATGTTATTTATCATTTGCCTAGGTCTTTTCCCTCCCTTGGGAATTTTTGCATCTTTCTAAATCCCTGATTTTCAGGGGATGCCAATGGCCAAATCACTATTTTCCCACTTGTAATAATTAGCCCAGAGGTAGTTCCAACATGTTCCCCACTCATGGAGTCATGGTCATCTAAATTTAACATGGTTGTTCCATTTGTCCTACTGCAATCGATATAAAATATTATGTTTTCATACAAGTGTTAGAGTCAAATAGTCAGTTGGGTCAAATCAGGTCTCTGCCCAACAATCAAAATAATTAATTACAATTACCAAATTCGAAATTCGAAATTTCCATAAATGGCAAAAATTTTCCAAATTCGAATTTAGTAAAGACGAAATAAATTTCCAGCAATTTTAAATTTCAAAAATATTTTATTTTTGGGATGTCACATCCTTTCCCCCTTTAGTAAAATACTATTCTCAGTGTTCATTCCTTTCCTGAAACAGGATTGGATGAGATTTTCGCAAATCTCCCTCTAACTCCCAAGTGGCCTCCTCAGGACTAAAGTGTTTCCATTGTATCTTTACCTGAACGATAAATCTGTTATGAAGTGTTATTTCTCTCCAGTCCAGAATGCATAGGGGTTCCACCTGGAACTCGCCTTTGGGTTCCACCTGCACCAATTTCCAATCAATCATATGAGTAAGGTCATGAATATACTTTTTCAACAAAGAGACATGAAATACATTATGAATTCTTAGATTAGCTAGAAGTGCAAGTTGATATGCTATGGATCCAATTCGAGCTAGTATCTTGAAGGGCACAAAAAACATGGGTGCCATCTTGGTATAGTTCCCTAACTTCAACGAGCTTTTTTAGGATTTGACATTCAAATAAACATGGTCTCCCACTTAAAATTCCAAGTGTCTTCTTTTTTGATCTGCATAGCTCTTATGTCTGTCCTTTGCTTCTTTCAAGTTTTGTTGTACCTTTCTTACCATATTCTCCATTTCTTGGAGCATTTATAGTCCAACCATGAGTCTATCAGTCGGGTTATCCTAGATAATTGGAGTTCTACACTTTCTGCAATATAGTATTTTGAAAGGGCTCAAATTAGCCAAAGTTTGGTACCCATTCTTATATGCAAATTCTACCAAGTGCAGGTAGTCTTCCAACTTGCTCGGTTTTGTTCTTACATACATGCGAAGCATATCCTCTATGATCTAGTTTGTCCTTTCGGTCTGTCCATCCGTCTATGGATGATAAATCGTACTGAAGTTCAAGTTAGTGTTTAGTCCTACAGACAATTCCTTCCAAAAAACGGATTTAAATTTTACATCTCTATCTAAAATCACCATTTTAGGAATACCATGTAGTCTAAAAATTTCTTTCATGAATATTTCAACAATGTTTATAGATTTAAAAGTAGACTTTACAGGAATAAAGTGTGCAGACTTACTGATTTTATAGATTACAACCATGATAGAATCATTTTGTTTCCGAGTTTTAGGCAAACCTATTATAAAATCCAGTGATATAGTCTCCCATTTCCATTTTGGTACTGGTAATGGCTGTAATAGGCCAACTGGATGTTGGTGTTCATCCTTAACCTATTGACAATCTTGGCCCTTAGCCAAGTACTCTGTTGTTTCGCCCTTCATATTAGGCCAGTAAAATAGTTTTCTGAGTGTTGTTATTGTTTTCTGGTAACCTTGATGGCCAGAATACAGTTTCTTATGCACTTGATCTAAAATAGTTAATTTTAACTCTACTGAATCTTGTATGTAAAGTTTGTTTTTAAATCGTAATAGTCCTTTATTGTCGATACTTAGATCTGGTTTATCTGAGTTTGCGATATTGTTTTGAAATTATGCTGTCCTCCATGTGTAATTTTCGTCGTTAATACCTGCCATCCTTATTCTTTGTTCTAGATCACTTTATGCCCTACTGATTTTATCTCAAATAACCCATGGACTCTTCTACTTAAAGCATCTTCTACTTTATTTTCCTTACCCTTGATATATCTGACCTCAAAGTCGAATTTGATCAAGAAGGCTATCCACCTTACTTGTATTGCATTAAGATCTGATTGGTTAAACAGATATTTCACCCTGCTATTATCTGTCAATAGTAGGAATTTTTTGCCCATTCTATAGTGTCACCAAATTTTTAAGGCATGTATTACTGCTACCAATTCTATGTCAGGAGTGGCATAGTTTCTCTCATTTTCGTTTAATTTCTGGGACTCGTAACAAATCACATACCCTTCCTGAGTTAGGACACCACCCATTCCCTCTTTACTTTCATCAACAGAAACTGTGAAGTCTTTATCTGGGTCTGCTACCTTCAAAATGGGTGCCGATGTCAAGAATTCTTTCAACTTATTAAAACTATCTTGACACTTTTGCGACCAGTTAAACTTGGTCCTCTTCTTTTGTAATGACGTGATAGGGTAAGCTATCTTGGAAAACCCTTCTATAAAACTACTATAATATCCGGTGATTCCCATGAATGACCAGATATCTGTCAAATCCTTAGGTATTGGCCATTCCATAATGGATTTTATCTTTTCTGAGTCTACAACAATACCTTCTAAGGAAATGACATGTCCTAAATATTGTATTTCTTTTTTATAAAAGACAAATTTGTTGAATTTTGCATATAGTTTGTGTTTCCTTAACATTTGCAAAACTATTCTTAAGTGCTCATGATGCTCCTCCTCCGTTTTTTAATAGACCAAAATATCGTTGATAAATACTACCATGAACTTGCCTAAGTACTCACTGAAAATATTGTTCATCATGCACATAAATGTGGTTGGTGCATTAGTGAGTCTGAAAGGTATGACTACGAACTCGTAGTGTCCATATATTGTCTGAAAAGCTATTTTGTTTATGTTCTCATCTTTTATCCTAACTTGATGATAACCAGATCATAAATCCAACTTTGAAAAGATCTTGGCCCCACCTACTTGATCGAACAGATCATTTATCCTTGGTAAGGGGTATTTGTTCTTAATAGTCATTTTTTTCAGTTGTCTATAATCAATACATAGTCTTAGAGTATAGTCTTTCTTTTTCACAAAGAGGACTGGTGCCCCCCAAGGTGAGACACTCGATCTGATATACTCTTTGTTCAACAATTCCTGTAATTGTATTTTTAATTCTGTCAGTTCTGGTAGACTCATTCGGTAAGGTGATTTTGAGATAGGGGATGAAATGGGTAGTACATCTATGGATAAGTCTATTTCACTTCTAGGAGGTAATTCCAGTATCTCATCCATAAACATGTCCCTGAATTCACGTAGGACAACAAAGTCTTCTAACTTTGGCTTATCTTCTTTTTCTATTAGATTTGTCACTTGGATGGCATAAACTTGACATCCCTTTCTAATACATTTCTTGAGTTGCATCGCCGAAACTTGTCTGACTGATACAGGTTTTGGTATGCCTTGGGTTGTTCTAACAGTGACAAAATCTTCTTTATAGCTAAGTATCATTGTATAACAGTCTAGTACTGATTTGTGTTGTTCCAACCAATCCATCTTGATAACCATATCGTAAGATCCTAGTGGTAGGATATTCAGATTTGTTCTTATACTTTGACCATCTAAGTTGAAATCAAAATCTGAAACAAATTCAACTACTTTCCTTTTAGTACTAGTTGCTAATTCTACAAGCCATGATTTTGCGTGCTTCAGTTTTTTAAGTTTATTTGACTGTACCACATCAGTGGCAATATAACTTAACGTAGTTCCAGGGTCAATTAAAATAGAAATTCGAGTGTTATTGATTTTACCTTTGATTTATACCACCTAGGACTAGTGGTCAACTTGTCAACCATCTATGGATGCATTTATCCGATGTAGGCTTCTTCCCACGTCTCCCACTGTCGAGGCTTCCTACAAATTGTGAACAATAGTTTTGTTTCCTGAAATTAAACATGGACAGTTCCTCCTTAGATCAGGCTCTCCACACTCCCAACACTTTAATGGCTCGTGCGAGTTGTCCCCAAACTTCTTTGTTCTTAGGTTTACCGGTTTACCACTACCTTGTGCATTCGAATGATTGGAGTGAAAATCCTTCCTTGGGAAACATTTTGCTGCATTCCGATAAGGAGTTATCTGGTATCCCTTTTTCTGTTGGTTCATTCGATCTTGCTTCTTATCCTTCCAGGCCTTGGGAAACATTAGTCATTGTTTGTATTGGTCATAATACATTTGTGATTTCCTGAATACCTCACTCAAGGATTTGGGGTTGTCAAACTCAATTTTGTACCTCTAGGACTGTGGTAAATAGCTTAAGAATCACTGGATTTTTACCTTATCCTCCGAGATGTATGGTACGAAACATAGTAGTTCCAAAAATTTATTTATAAGGTCCTCCATCATCATCTGTCTGAGTCGTAACTCATAAAATTATTTCTTCTTCCTTTCATAATATCTTTCAGAAAGGTATTGTTTCTTAAAATACTTCTTAAAGTCAGACCATTCCAACTATTTCTCCTTTAGGCCCTTGGCCAGTTTCAGGTCCTGCCACCAAATGTTGGCTTTTCCCTTCAAATTGTAGATGGCCAGTCTAACCTTCATGTTGTTGGAATAGTTATAGATCTGGAAGTATTTTTTGATGTCCAACAATCATGCCTTAACTTCTTCTCCTGTCTTGGATTCTCCATCAAAGGTACCTGGTTTAATATTTTTAAATTCTCCTTCAAGGTGGTCTATTTGTTTTCTTTTTCTGTCTGGTTTATTTTTGTCTTCAGCTGAAGGTGTTCCTTCAGACGAACTGTCTCCTTTTTCTATTTCCAGCCCAGAGTTCTTGGAGGCCCTTTTGATGACCTCTTTGTCATGGTTATCATCTTTTGGGATTTTCTTGGTCACTATACTTCACAACAGTACTTCATTTATCACTTGTTGTTCCTGCAGTGCTTTCTTCAAATTTTCATTGTCGGCTTTGAAAATATACAGTTTGACAATAAGATTCTTCATTGTTTCCAACACCTCCGTGGGTGAGCTTCCATCACTGTTCTGTCTTGGATCTCCAGGAGGTCCTTACTACATATTTCCTTCCATCCTAATTTATGCACCCTCCTGAGATGCCATAATTAACACAAAACATAAATGGCTTTCTGTTTGTAATCATAAGATTTATTAGTTTTACATAAATTGAAATATATACTAAGAAACTAATGTGGCCCTATCCAGGTCCAGTGCTGTAACGTTTTGCTCTGATACCATATGTAATTGACCCCAATTTACCCAAAAAAAATAAAATATTATTAGTATGTTTGGGAAACATTACTTCTCCTAGTCTTCAAACAATAAAGTTATTAACGATAATTGAACTAATATGAACCTCCTCCTATTTAATAACTGACTTTTGCATCACCTTCCATCTTAGTAATAAACACAATACAATTATATATATACATTTATGGAATATAGAGGAATTTTATTCCTATAAACAATTTAACCATCACCCCTATGTATGGTGCCTTACTTGAATACAAAACAATTTACTTTTATAAAAGGAGAAACTCAAGGGTTAAGGGTCACAGCTTGTAAGCATTTAAAGCTGCTTAATTTTCGACTCACTCTAATCCTAACTGACCCTCCCCATAGTCCAACTGAAGGGCTAATGAACTAAATCATCTTAACTAAACAATGAGCAAGTTGTGATAGTACATTAACTCGACAAGAAGTCTGAGGGTTTTCTGTCAGTCGAACTTAATAACCCTTTGTACAGACTATTAATGGAGGCCCTGCGAGTTCACATTCCGAGGCCACCACTCACCCTGTATCAAATACACTTATGACACCTCTATTATGTCACGTGGTCATATAGCTCCTTTCTACCTACTATTAGTCTGTGTAGTAATGGTTATTGCTCCATTGGGGTTCTCCCACCTAGAGTTTAGGGTTTTGTTTCTTCCTTAGACATTTCTCCTCTGCGATGGTAGTTGACACTCTGGAGGTTTTCCCCTGGTGAGATATGCAGGAGCTACCCATCTTCATGGTAACTTACGATACTCTCGTAATTGTTTGATGATGAGTAAGAAAAGTCCAGAGGTATTTTGGTCATTCCAGTATTTGTTATTTCTTATGGATTCTTTATAAACAATGTCTTTCCTTCAAAGATTTGTCTCTATGGAAAGTCTCCTTTAGTCATGGGGAAATTTTTAATTTCATTATATTGGACTACTCCTTATGCTTTAAGTTTTTTTAAACGCGTAGTTATGAGAGAGAGAGGATTTTTATTATTGTCCGGGGTTTGGACTTCCCCTCGGAATTTCCTCTGCTACCCCAAGTGTAAAAATCCAGGTATAGGTACTGATTCTATAATTTAAAGAAGGATAGCCTGACTATAAATTCTTTAGAATTCTTCTTGTGTATTACCTATTCGAAGCCTCTTACTTCTTAAGTTGCATGTGTTTTATTTCCATTCGGGTATAGCTTAGATGTTTATATCTCATGTAGTGTCATGCATTAAGTTCCTATCTAGAGTGCTAATCAAAACTTTATAGCCCATAAGATGCATTCATAAGTCCCTAACATATTCTAGGGTTTCATTGTGTATTCAATTTTCTTTTGGGTCAAAGTGATAGAAAGTTACAGTACTCATGAAGACATTCATGCTTGTTATGTATGAAGTTCTATGAAGTCGAAGCATTCTTATAGATATTTCTTGGTTGAAGCATTAATTTTCTTTAATATTGAAACTATCATTCTTATTCTTTAAAGGATTGGGAATCAAGATCTAATGATGGGGATCTGTTTTTTTTAGGGTAACCATCAGAAGTCCCTAAACCATCCTCCCTTCGACCTGGGGTGTTTATACAACTAGATAAAATAGAGAAAGAGACTCAAGTTCTCCCACCATGAGTTGAGTACCACATTTCATTAAACTGTTCCTATCATTCATTATTCTATTAAAGGTTCTGTCCATTCTTATTTTATTATACAATACTAATGTAACTTGAAAAATTCCTTACAGGGAAATTGACCATGCATAGATTCGGGCACAAACTCCTGGTCAAAAGCTCAAAAGGTATTTTGGTTTTAATTCGTTATGCTTAAGGACTACCCTAGGTGTTTTCCTTCCTTTTTTCTAATGTAAATTTGAAGCCGGAAGGATGAGCGTCATAAAGAGAAGAGTCTATTCAAGGGATAGCTCGGCCCTGTAACTCTATATTTTAAGTTTTAGTGACGACAAGGGATTATTACCTTATTAATTCATATCTGGTTGAATTCATATGTGGTTAAATTTTATATGTTGAGTATTCAATTTTAGGGCAATACGGACAATGACCTATGTCGAACAATTTGGTCTCTTAATGAACAATTCTAGAAAAGGATATCAACATAATTCTAAGGATAGTTATTATGTATTGATTATTCTTCTTGGATCTTATGGAAACGAATTTCATCGATTTTCTAGTTTTAATCCTGTACCCTTTACTCTTTCACACTGTGTTCTGATTTGTATTTTATTGTCTATTATATTTGAATTCTAAATTACAATCGTGCAATGTAAGGAAAGGAACTTATTTTTTCTTTTAGGGGATTTATATATGGACAAAAACAAACTCCTTGAAAAGGAGAAAACCTGAATATCAGACCTTTGTATACATCTAAACATATATATCGATATTCTATGTATGGATATGTTACTCTATATGAATGTTCAATATTGTATGCTTATATTGATATTCAAAACTTGTCTCAGCCTACTTTGATAAATGGTGAGGACTATGACTTTGTATAATTATTCATATTAGGTTATGATGTATAGATAACCACTATTCTATACTTATATATAAAAACATAATTTTATATGGTATGAACTAGATCTGGACGGAATTCCATTTTAAACTTAGTAAGTATATACAAACTGATTTCTTCATTGTTTATATATCCAAGTATTAAAATTGTAGCAACAATATTTGCGGTATAACCGCGTACTTCCATAATTGACTTTATGTAGTAAGTATGATGAGATTATCCAAAAATTCTTCAATGGTACAACGAGGATGCTATATAATCTACGATAGTGCTCTGTCAGAGGAAATATGTATAGGTATATTCAATTATTTCCATATAGTTCCTGCTATTGTGTAACTCCCTTATTATCATAGTTGATTTCTAGTTTGAATAATTGTTTGTCTATATACTATGTCAACATATTTCTGTATAATTGATTTTTTGTTACAGTCATTTAATTTTCGTTTAATCAATAAATCCTACGCACAGTACCAACTGCAATTAGATCTATATATATATGGAAATATAAAGGTGATATATACACAGACTTGTTCAAATCTAATCATACATAGATGGTTCTACCTAGAAATTTAATAATAGGAATAAACATACACCTGTAGATAGAATTTGTTTCAGATTCATTTAAACATAGAACATTTTTCCTAGAAATTTAATTACAGGAGAAACATTTCCATAATTTTTTCATACATTATAAAATTTACACAAACGACCAGATTTCATTCCAGAAAATATTTCACATTAGCATAACCGGATGCATTACATCGAATATATATATATATATATATAATCATTCAAATAGAGAGATGAAAGATTAACATATATGAACCAGTTTGTAGGGAAGGCAAAGGGAACAACCATGTTCCTCCCAACTTTACAATAGGAAGCTAAAATTACTTGTCTGATTCACCCCCTAGCCTGACCATGAATCCATGAGTGTGAACTTGGAAGACTCCTCCTCAACAATGTCCACAATTCTAGCAGTTATCCCCTTGACTCACACTTACTCAGCAATGCTCATAACAACAAGGAAAAATCCATAGTCTCTTTTCTCAGCATACTTGGCAGTGTCCTGCCTCATCACATATACTATTTATCATTTGCCTAGGTCTTTTCCCTCCCTTGGGAATTTTCGCAGCTTTCTAAATCCCTGATTTTCAGGGGCTGCCAATTGCCAAATCACTGATTTTCCACTTGTAATAATCATCCCAAAGGTAGTTCCAACATGTTCCCCACTCATGGAGTCATGGTCAACTAAATTTAACATGGTTATTCCATTTTTCCTCCTGCAATCAATATAAAATATTATGTTTTCATACAAGCGTCATAGTCAAATAGTTAGTTGGGTCAAACCAGGTCTCTGACCAATAGTCAAAATAATTAATCAAAATTACCAAATTTGAAATTCAGAATTGTCATAAATGGCAAAAAAATTCCAAATTCGAATTTACTAAAAACGGAATAAATTTCCAGCAATTTTAAATTTCAAAAATATTTTATTTTTAGGGATGTCACACCATGTTGTTGACTTGTTGATGGCCAGCGTTGTAAGGACTCTCATGCTCAGAATGTGCTTCACTACACACAAGGCACCAAGGATTTTCATCAACAATGTTTGTAGGAGCCAAGGTATTTGGAACTTCATGCTCATTCTCTGGTTTGTAAAATTGTCTCCCTTTCTGGAACTGTCCTTTGTACGGGTCCCTAGGTGCTTGGATTTGAGACTTTTCAAGACTAACAATCCTTCTCATCATTTCCTCTTGATTCTTTATGATTCCATCCATGGAGACTTGTAGCTTGCGGATACTGGTACATAGCTCTGAAGTAGGCTCAGTATTGTGTACTATTTTCTTCTTAGTGTCTATTCTCCCCCTTGGGTTGGAAAAAGGCTCAATTTTAGATGAATGGAGGTTCCCTTCTATCTTGGTAGCGAGCTCTTGGATTTATTGAATGGACTAGGGATTTTTGTCTCTAAAAATATACCCTAGTTGGCCATTGAAAGATCTGGTGTAAATATGGACAAGGTAGACATCTTTTGGGTGATGGCTTGCGGGAATTCTTTGTAGCAAGTTCTTGAATCTGGTGTGGAACTCCCAAATGGACCCATTTTCATATTTTCCAAGATTATTCAGTAACGTGAGAAGCATATTAGGGTCTTCTTTGATACTCCATCTTTTGAGAAAGGCCTCTTCAAGTCTATCCATGGTTTTGATGCTTCCATTAGTGAGGCTTAGGTACTAACGCCTTGAGGCATCATAAAGAGTAGCGGAGAACAACTTCATGACTAGATCTTCAGCATCATCACCGATGGGGTGAAGCTGAAAAAATGCCCAAAAGTTGCTCATATGCTCTTCGACACTGATTGCATCAGTACTGGTGAATTTAGGAAACCACTTCTCATACTTGAGTGGCATTTCCCTAGGGTAGCCTGATATGGCTGACATGTCTAATGGCCTGAAAAGGGTAGATGACCATTGTCTTTGATTTTTGGTTGGGTTTGTTATAGCAGTCTGACAGCTCTTCCCGAAAAGTGATTTGACAACAAGAGAGTTTAAGGGAGGCTTCCTTTTGAAAGAGAAAGGAGGATTATTGAATCTCCTTTTAGTTTTTGGAGTCGCCAGATAGTTTACTTGAAACTACCAAAGAAAGGGGAAAAACACCCTAGTGGAGTTGCCAGGTAAGCTTCTAAGAAAATGTCTCTGAGGCAAGGCTTACCAAAAATACTTTTCATTTGAGGAGAATTGACTCAGTGTTCCTCGACAACGACGCCAAAATGTTATCACACAGTTTGTAGCTAGGTCAAATGGCTATGAAGTAGAAGGCCAAATTGACGTAACAAGATCCTATCCCACCCAATGTCACCATGATGGGGAGGTTCTTTCTCTTTAGAAAGGTTAGGCCCAGGGGAGACATCCCCGGAAACCTAGATTTTTGAAGAGGCAAAGGTTTAAAATTCAAAGTAAAGTTCCCCCTTCACAGGTCACCACCAAAATAAGTAGTCCGGCTAAACAACTAATAATGAAGTGTAAGCCCAAAGAAGAACACCTGCCCAGAACAAAGCAAACCAATATATATATGCAATCTATGATTCAATGGGTTCGTACTTCAATAGACTATCTGATATCAATGTATAAGCAATTGCAACAATAAATGTTGACGAAGTCAATGTTTGTTAATATAGAAATGAAATAATGTTACTTCACCAATAAATATCAAGATCTTGTAGCAATCAATGTATCCAATCAATCCTTCATTCAATAAATGCTTAACAAACCATCCAATTACTTAATATATAAAAAAAATTCCGTCAAGATGAAATAACCAAGTGTGACGTCAACTTTTCCAGGGTTAGTAGTTAGTTAGGGTTTCAATTTATAAGAGTTTGAGAGTTGTTTCAATCACTTTAACTTCAACATTGGAGGCCAAAGATTAGTGTCTAAGGTTTATGGATTCAAAAGGTGAAGGACACACAATTTGAAGGGGATGAGATTAAAAGGACAAGAGGAAAAGGTTTCAAGGAGATGCAATAGCAGGGCGTTAAAGAAAAAACCCTAGGGGAGAGAGTCTCACTCTGGTGTTACTTAAGAAATACCTCATGCTCTCTCCTCCTTCCCAGCAAACAATGATCTCAAAGACAAGCAAAATCAAGACAATATATTTTAAAGAGGGAGAGTGTTGCAAAGGCAAGGCTCTTTCATCAAACCCTAAAGGAAAACTGGCCCTAGGTGTAGCTAAACTAGGCATGGGATGTCCTCTTCCTCTTGAAGTTTATAGATATGGTTAGCTTAAGGGAAGAAGAAAGAAATAGTGTAGCAATGCTTAGGCTCTCTTCTTCTTCTTCAGTGGCTAAAATATTTTTCTATCAGGGGACATGAGACAATGACCTACTTGTGTGTTTGTCCCCTAGGGTTTTAATTCAACAATATTTATAAATAAATGCAAGAAATTTAAACTACAACCATTCAATCAAGAAGTTTTGTAGAAAAATACTTACAAATGATCAAGAAAATAACATGCAAACCCTAGTTGTAAACCTTCCTTCAAGAAAAATACCATAAATTGCCAAAAATCTCCTCTCCAAACAAGTGCGCCTTCCTCAAAATAGCCAATAACCCTAGTAGGGCACAACAATAAGACCTCACTAGGAGAGTGAGTCATTTTTTATGTCAAAATGAGGTTAAAACTCCTCAATATATAGTGTATCAATGACCGTAATTGATTTTAGGTCATAAAAAATGGCCAATAAGACCAGAATAATGTTTTTACTTTAAATTGTCAAATTAAAACTCTAATTGAGTTGTAATAAAGGTAAAATCCCCTTCAAGGGAGGCGCTAGCCCTTTTTTTAGGGCAGATGAGACATCCAGGAGGAAAACGTTAGCCCCCCAAGGGCTTCTCCAACATGGCACATGTGCCACTGTTGCCCAATCTGCCTCTAAGAATGACCATGAAGCTAGATGACATCATGGTAAGAATGGGGATGCTCTCATCCTTCCAAGGCCAATGTTCCACTGAAAAGAGGTCATTCCCCCTAGGACGAGCTCTACCAAAGTGCCTCTAGTGAAGCATCCTCTTCTTCTCTGGTGCAAAACCTCGGTCAAACATTGTTCTATATCTGCCCCTCTGACGGGGTCTCAACAACCATCTTATGGGATCTTCAGCCCCATAGATGTCCGAAATAATCATCTCCCCATGTGTACTGGTCCAAATGGTACCTATCCGTCGGGCATGGTCCTGTACATCAAAAACTATGCCCTCCATGGGCTCATTAGTCACACGGATCATAACAGTGTCAATCACATTTTATCATTAATATTATCAAACATATGCATAAAAACCCTGATATACCATTCAATAGCTCAAAAGATATTACAAAAATCAACAATACAAGATCGAAGAAAAGGACAAGATATTCTATTGGGCTAGCATCCATAAGAGAAGGTAAGTTCCCAACAAGGTTTCATCCACGCCACGTAAATGAGGTGATGTGGCTAGGGGATGTCCAGACAAGTGGGTAGAGTGAGAGACAGGGTTGCATAATGTTATCTGTGGGTGCCTTTGTAGAAGGCGAGTTGTACCCATCATGGATGCAATTTTTTTTTAAGCCTGTTCTTGCCTTTATTCTTTCTTTATTTTCTTTTTCTTATTCTTTTTCTTTTTATTCAAGGTCTAACCAGTGGACACTGCCTTGGCATGGTGACTAGAGATGACAGTGTTACCCACAAGTACTTTCATACATATGAGAAGGTTGGCTCGTGATGAGAGCCCCTTTCCCTTGGCCATGCAACCAAAGGTCACTTCCCTGGCATGGTAACCAGATAGTGGCAATGTCATACTGTTAGGTACCCATGAACCTAATAGGTTGGCTCGTTATGAGACCCCCTATCCTCTTGGCTAGGTCTTGTTATTATTTTCTGGGTCCCTCTTGTTCAGGGATGATTTTAAGGATGGAAAATTATTTTAAAATGTAGAAACCTTGGTGAATCTTATTAATCCTTCATATGTCAACTATAAATGTTTGGCGATATTTTTGTAAAAATATTTAAATTTCTAAGTATTTTATATAGTTTTTATAAAATTTTGGTGATTTTAAAGGTAAAATAATTTTATCTTATAGAATTTGGGCGAATCATTTTTAAAATAGCGAATCTCATTTTTGGAAAAACCATGGAAAATTAGCCCATGAGCGAAATTTAGCCCCTAAAATCATCCATGCTCTTGTTTCTTGATGAGAGGAATTTTATTGCCTTCTCGGGGATCCCTGGGTGAGGCATCTTGAGATTTTATTTCCATGCTTTTATCTTTTACCAGATTCTTTTACCTTCTGGGCCTTTAGCCCCTTCTTCAGAAATCCCCCCGGTGGCAAACCAAAACCCATGGGTACAGTCTTGCTAGGACACCCTGTCAATCGTCCCAACATGGTCAAGTGGGTTAATGTAATATCCAAGAAGTCGTCAGAGATAAAAGGAGTCAGATGCATATATCCAAAGGCTACAATGATCAAAAGTGACACATACCATGATACCTGGACCAATTACCTCATGGAGCAAGAGCCTTCTCCAATACAAGACCAAGTCGATTGTGATGGATGTTGTTGTTGCTGACAAGACGAATCTGACAAAAGAAGAAAATGATGGGCCCTCCAGGGTCATGCTCAAGTCAATCCTTCTCTCAGTACTCCATGTCTAGGACTTGTGGGCCTCGAGATATGACCTCCTAGTTATCCCTAAAAAGCAAGGATAACATGGAGTAATAAGTAGATTAAAATTAGATTTTCTAAAAGTTTGGGAGTAATAAGTGAATTAAAATTGGATTTTCTAAAAAGTTTTTATTTGGTAGTAATAAGTGGATTAAAATTCAATGAGTTAAAGTTTTATTTAATTTAAGTGGGATCACATTCAAAAATTTGTAAATGAGTTATAAGGTTTTATTCAAATGAATATTTTGATGTGTATTTAAGGAGTTATAAGGTTTTGTATGGAGGAGTTTTCTCCATTGATTGTAACTGCAATTATAAGGGTTTGTTATTTATTTTAAGACTTTTTGTAAAGGTGTTATAAGGATTGTTCGTGCTCTTTTCGTCAATGTGTGAGCAAAAAGCAAGCACTTACATGCCTAGTTGGGCTCTTCTAGTCATGACAGCTGCAATGCAAAAGGTTAGAAAGAAAATAGTAAAGGTATGAACAAGAATTAAACAAGAAATAAATAACAACATGAGGATAAAAACAAAAACTAAATACAAGTGACAATGGAACAAGTTCACCAATAGATAGGCTGATCTGATTAGTGAAATCCAGAGGTACACAAAGGGGAAAGGGGACTTGGGTCCCTTCCTTCTCCAATGGAAGGCTCTTGAGGCCCT
>ML823027.1:21460-46175 GCA_009831015.1 Picea engelmannii
CATGATGATTAAATTTTATTTATTAGTTTATTAGATCTTAAGAAAATAAGGGATTACTAACAATTCTTTATAATTTTTGTATTAAGAGAAGTTTTCCAAGATAATCATAGTTTTGTTGAGTTAAAAGGTTGATAAGGTTGTTAGTGTGACAAGTATTATGAAATTGAGATTTAATCTTGGTATACACTGGACAATATAAGAAAAAAAATTCTTCATCTTCAACCTTCTTAGTATCACAAAGATGACACACTCTTTTATCCCATGGCTTTTTAGGAATTGAACAACCCCCAATTTCACTATGGAGCTAGTGAGAATTAATTCTTTATCTTAGCAATGCTTTTTTTTTTTACACTTCTCAAAAAAGAAAGATAATTTTGATCTTCTATAATATGGTTGATTACATCCTTATAAAACTTTAATTTTCTTTTTTCCTCTAACATTTTATCACACACATTTTCTCCTTAAATTTTGATTTGATGATATTTTTAATAGTATCTTTATTTTACAAAATGGTGTCTTCCATGATTCCCGGATAGCTTAGTCAAGAATGAGCATCTTTATGTCATCCTCACTTGAGTTGATGGTGGTTACCACTAGATTTTAAAGCAATTTTAGGAAGTCTCTTGGCTTTCATGTTGTTTAACTAATTCTTATACATTAGGTATCTAGTCATATCTATTAGGTATCTAATCATATCTGTGCTCTCAATGAAGAAAATACTTGCCTCTAAAAATGGTGAGACATGACATATTTCCTTTCATTTTGATATTATAATAATTTAAGTTATAATAAAATAATAATAAGTTTACTTTATTTTTAATTTACTAAAAATTATATATTATTTTTTTAATTATTTTTTATAAATTCAATTATAAATAATAAAAACAATAATTAAAATTGAAATTGAAATATTAATAAATTATTTTATAATCACTTCAACTTTAATCATTAAGATTGTGATTGTGAAAGACCATTCTTCACTATTTCGTTAATATTTACTTAATCATTAAATACTATTTATATTTGAGGTAGTAATATATATATATATATATATATATATATATATATAAAATAAAATAAAATAAAGGAATGCTGTGATGGGTGGGAAGGAATATTATATATGTGAATTTATTTAAAATATTAATTTTTGTGATTATATTTTAAATATTAAATTATCACACATAATATATATGAAAAATATAATGTTAGATGATGTTCTTAAAGTATGATTATTTTTTAATTCACAATAAATTTATTATTATATTTTTATTTTATTTTTCAATAACATATTATACTGGGTGGAATAGATATTATAATATTTCTCCACAGTTTTGAATGGAAATAATATTTCTTTGAACAGGAATACTACTTCTCTGCGGTTTTGAAATTAATTTACCCAGAATAATTTTTGTAGTTTCTCTGGACTTCTCTACCGTTTTCAGAAATTGTTTTTGGCTTCTTCAAAAGGTTGAGCTTTTGGACATTTGAAATGAGGTGAGTCACTTTTTACTTTGATTCAATTTTAATTTTACGTAAAGAGATTTAAATATATATTTTTTATTTTTTATATTTTAAGTTTAAGAAGTAAAAGTTGATTTGAGAGATAAAGTCAATCGATAATAATAATTGTTACATCTTTTTTCTCTTCTTTTAAATATGAGCACTCCACCACCTATTCCAAAAACTCATCCTAACAAGGGGAGGCCCCCCAAAATCACCCTAGAGATCCTTTACGATTATATGGAATTAGTAGAAAAAAAAAAAGAGAAGAGAGAGATGCCAAATCCAAATAGAGTTAGAAACATTAGAAAAAATGAGTGAAGAAAGATACGTAAACTCCAAATAGAGATAAAGGCAATGATTGATAAAAAAATTAAAAATACCATTCAAACTCAAATAGAGGATAGATTCTTAGGGTTCAAGAGTGAATTGCAGACAATGAATGATATAATTCAAGAAATGAAAAAACATAAACAATCAACCCAAGAAGGAGGGGTTGAAGAAAATCACAACTTGAGAGATAGGATTAAAGAGCTAGAAGAAAAACTAACAAACAATTTGACCCTCAGTAATATGAAAAACAACTTGGATATCAAACCCATCAAAGAGGAAATGAATAAGCTAATCAAATTGGACCATGAGCGTAACAAAAGAGCCTTGAGCCTCATAATTTTTGGTATAAAAGAACAACAAGAGGAGGATACGCTAGCAATAGTAAAAGAAGAATTAAAAAATAAATCACAAATTGATACAACTTACTTCATAGAAGCAAAGAGGCTAGGACAAATAATTGAACACAAAGATAGGTTGATCCGTGTCAAAGTAAGTTGTAATGACCATAAATATAGCATACTTAGTAAGTCTATGAGCTTAAAAGGGCTAGGAATATTTATAAATGAAGACCTCATTCCCGAAGACCAAGATGAATTAAGGAAGGAAGTTCAAAAGGTAAAAGAAGCAAGGAAAGAAGAAAAATGGGCAATAATTAGAAATCGAAAAGCTATTGTTAGGGATAGAGACCAGAAGGATAACAATAAATAAGAATTTGGGACACTTGGGATTCTTTTTTGGAATTGTCGTGGCTTTCCATGGCGCAAAGGTCCTATGATAAGTTGGATCCTGAGTGATATTGGTATTATTGGTATTATTTGTCTAGATAAATCTTTAGTTTCATACATTTTCTATAGTTCAAACTATCGAGACTCTATATTAACGAAGTTGTTTAATTTCACACGAAATAGGGCTCCCAAGAGTTTATCCAGATAGTTTCGGCTTCTGGAATCTCTATATGGGTAAGTTATGATAAGACAATCTTAAAATCATGGTTTCCATTCATCCTGAATTCATATTATTCACAAGATTACTAACTCCCTCTATTTATTTATGCAGGGCTTGATCAATCAATACGTTGTTATCATGATTTTTGTAATGGAGGTATTCTGGTTCCAAATTTCTCTTGTTTTGTTCTTTTGTTCCCATTTCATTGAGTATGTGTAAGGAAAAAAATTCTCTTTAAAGTTATCGTATGATTTGGGGGGTTTCTCCTAGATTGGAAGTTATCATCCAAATGTTTTCCCCTCAGAATGATACTTTATTTTTTTTTTGCATGCTTCAACCTAAAGGCTAAACAGAAGTGGATTTGATTAGATAACCATATGATTACAAAATCCTCTAAGTTTTGTTGAAATTCCTGAGTTTAATACTTCAATAATCATTCGGTTTCCTGTTTCTATGATGTAATCATAAAACTATTTAGTTCCCTCGGTTCTATATATTTTTATTTATAAGGATTTTCTCATTCAACAATATGTGGTTTTTTTTTTCATATTTGAATGTATCCAATTTATTATTGTACTACTCCATCTAAAATACATAATGTACTTCTATTTTATTCATATTTAAATGTATCCACATGTATAGAACTATTCTGAACATAATAATCTCACATACACATATATACATATTCCATCTCATTTTATATATAAACACACACACAACACAAGCTAATGTATCCTCCAAAAATGGAGTTGCTTGCTAAAAACATGATGTACTATCATGTATTGAAATATGAGTCTTTACATCTCTTGAATATACTAATTTTACTTGATCTCTAACAAACAAATTATCAATATGTATATATATTTGTATTAACATATCCTATAATAACATTATGCTGATTTATAATAAGATACAAAGCATTCAAAATTCATTTGAGCAAGGAGAGTAAACATATCTGTATAAAATTTGACACCAAAAAAAATTGGAACAACTACGTTCCATCTAGTCATAGATACAAAAAAACCAATATTACTTGTCCTTATCACAACAAATCTACCGACCTAACGAAAACGGTGACCTCAAAACAAGAATTTTGGCTCATAAAACTCATATTTTTGCATAAAAAACATGAAAATCAACCCCCAAATAAAAAACTGGTGCCATTGGTAGCAATGTTTTTTCAAATGGGTTCAAAATTACAACATTTTTCAAACATGGCATTCAAAAACCATACAATAGCTCAGAAAACCCTTATAATAATCACATAAATAAAAAAATGATGTTACATAAGTTTTTTTCAAAATGTTAAAATTTTAGATAATTTGAATTTGTACTTTTGGCAGTTGGTACCATTAAAACAAAACCTCAAAATCAACAATCAAATTGAAAAGTATTGCTACCGGTAGCACCCGTTCTCAAATCAATATTAAAATGACACATTGTTATAAAGTGGTAAAATAAATCATCATTACTGTAAACACAATCATAAAATCAACCCTTAAATGCTTACTTTTTAAATCTTAGTTTATCACTCCAAGGATAAGGTAATACATATTGCCATGAAAATATCACACTATACTTTAAAAATTCAACATCACTTTTTAATATCTTTTTACTTTTAATAAAAAAAAGTAAATACAAGTTATATTCAATGAAACATAAATTATTTCTTAAAAGTATTGTTATATTGTCCATATTTAAAACATATGAGATAAGAAATTTTATTATATTCTCCATAATCAAAACATATAATTCAAAAAACATAAATATGATTCATAACTTCATGTAAGATCATCTGTAAGTTCAATGATCATTTCTGGTTACCATACAAACATCATATGGATAAAAAATACATAAAATGTTTATTCAGATTAACTCATGGATTATGAAATACCATCATAGTCCACATTGTCTTCAGATGAATGATTGGATGAAGATGGAGATGATTCATAATCTTCTCTATTTTCGATGAATGCACCATCTGAATCTACATGCATTCCCAACATTTCATATCTCAAAATCCTTTTAGATATATGACTATGTTCAAAGGACTCCCATCTTTCATTTATTTCTTGTGGAAGCAACCTCTTGATAATATTTGTTGTATAGTTCCTCTCTTTGTCAAATTGAAGTCATAAACAAGTATGTCAACATTATCTACTTTTAATAGGTTAGTGTGACTACGAGTTGTATTTTGAACCTTTCTTTTTCTCTTTCTATTGACATGTTTCTCAGCCACCATCTCTGGATTGTACACACCATTGAATGGGTGTGTACCTGTTTCATACCAATGCAATTCAATTGCAATAAAATCTTTATTTTATTTCTCAATCTTTATAACCTTTTCAATACATAATGGATAACCATGTTGATCTTCAATCACTAAGATTTCAACCATGTTACCCTCCTAAATATCTTGTATTGAACCTCTGTAAATGTATTCAATGGCTTCTCATTGTGTACATGACCTTCACAAACCAATATACATTTCTCTTTCCTCTACTCGTGTAAACTCAACAACATCTTGAGATTCTTGTTGTTCAACAATGTTTATTTCTTCATATTCATTTAGCATATTTTGTGGCCAATGAAATGGTGTCTTCAACAATGTATCTTCATTTGTTGAGCTTAAAATTATGTCACTTTGACTATTGAGAAATGACTCCCACCAAACAGAATCAACAACATCAAAGTTCTCACATATATATTTAATGGAATTTTTTACTTCTTCCAAGCATTCAAAATACTCTACATCTCTATTACGCCTCTGTGCATTATGGATTTCAACAATTGATTGTAAAATAAATAACTTTGTTGAAAATATTAGACGATATGGAATGAAATTAAAAAATGCCAAACCTGATGAAGGCCCCCATTCTATAGTAGTTGAATACTGCTTTCCCGATATAAGTGTTTTCCCATCAACGTTTTTGAAACAAAATTGATGTTGGAAGCTAATGTAATTAATCTACTCAATACATTTTTCTTCACGATGTGATCCATGAATAAATCTTTGCATGTCAACAATTTCTTCTAATCTATGAAAAAGGGGCTCTATAGTGTATGCTTTCTTAATACATTCAATCAATGATGGTAGGATTCCAACAAATTTCCTCTTCAATGTTACTGAAAAACAACTGAAAATTTGATCAATATGATCATGAGTGTGTCCAGCAAAAAAGAAACCAACTTTCAACTTTTGAAATATTCCCAATTCAACAAGCATTCTTATATATCCAAACACAATTTGATTTTTATTTCCACTACTAGTGTTGTCCAACTATAGATATAAAACTTAAGGAATATCTCTAGAACAATGAGTGAGCACATGATGAATTATGGACATGGTCATATTTGAATCATTTTGAATATTTGGAGTTGTGAAGTAAACCCTTGGACACATTTTTACATTGAAAACCATACAACCAAGCACGTGAAACTGAATGAAATTATCTTCCTGTAATTTTTTTTGTGTACGGACAAAATGTGGTAAAGGTTTTTTATTCTGGTCCATGCCATCAATTATCATACCTAAATATTTGTTTGGAGAATCATAACACTTATTTTGATGTTTGTACAATATTTTCCTTTCACTTGACTTTTGGTTCCGATGTTCTTGTAGTTCTTTGAATATGGAATATTCATATGACATAAAATGAAAATATTGATCAAATGTTTTCATAGTTGATAACTATCCAATTTAAAAAAAAAAAAAATAGTAAATACATACCTCTTTCTGCCCCTTCATATTTATCTTTTCTTGATTTAAGAGTAGCACATATACTGCAAATCCCCATCCTTGACTTCTTAGGAATACATACATTGTTGAATTGTTTCTTCCATATTCTTGTAAAATATGCATATGTAATAAAATTATCATTTCCTTCAATGCCTTCATCACATCCTTTGTACAAGTTGTAGATTTCCCTCCTTGAGAAAATATCTAGAATGTGTATTGTGTCTCTATCTAGCATACACTCTCCATGTTTGGAAAAGAAGTCACACATCCATGAGAATGTAGTGTTTGTTAATGTCCCACTCTCTCATCCATGATCTACCTTCGAATAAAATGAAGGATCTTTTTCTAGCCTTTTCTGAATTCTTGATAGATGAAGATTACTAGTTGAGTGAATTTTTTTGAAATCCTTTCTACAAAATAAAATATTTCCAATGTGATAATCATATCCTTTGTTGGTGGATATCATTCACCCCATCAAATATGAATTTTTCATGCTCTTATTCATTAACCAATATGTCTTCCTTTTATTCAAGGAATACTTGTAGTCTATTATTTTCAAACAATTATATTAACAACATTCACTTGAAATTAATTCACTTATGGAAATTGATTTAATGAGAAATTATTTCCTAGACCTTGTATAACTAGAATGATTTGGATTGATATAAAAAGGTCTAGTCCTGGTCCTAGACATAATGTTTCTTTGCAATGTCTCCATTATTTCATCATCCTCACTAGAAAGATTTTCCTCATCACCAAAAGGAATATCAAGAAAAATATTTTTAGGAGACTGAACAAGAGACTGTCAATCACCTTGATTTGTTGCATATGAATGATTGAGAACATGATATTCATTCCTAGGTCCATCATCATCTTCATTGATAATATCGTTGATGAGAGGAATATCAAAATCACTAGAAAAATGATTACCATCTCATCAATGTCATTGGATCTTCCATGAAAATATTCACTTGAAGGAAAATTATCATCACCCTTAAGACTATCAATGCCATTAAGATCCTCACTTGGAGAAAAAATTCCATCATCATCATCATCGGTACCTTCAAAATTCTCATTTGGAGGAAAATACTCATCAACATTGTATCCACCATTGCCATAATCATCTTCACTTCTTTCAAAATCTCCAATTGAGGGAAATTCTTCATCATCCTACATAGTGCATTGAAAATCTTCACCAGTATTTTGAAAATCCTCACTTGGAGGAAAATCATGATCACAATCCTCAAGAAAGAGTGTCCACCAATGACATAATCCTCTTTACTACATTGAAAATCTCCACTTGAGGGAAATTTCTCATAATCCTCATTACTAGCTTCAAAATCCTCACTTGGAGGAAAATCTTCATCATCCTTATTGGTACCTTGAAAATCCTCACTTGGAGGAAAATCATCATCTCCAACATTGCTTCCTTTTAATTCCCCATTTGGGAAACATTGTCCACCATTGCAATAATCATCATCACTACTTTTAAAATCCCCACTTGGGGGGAATTCTTCATCATCCTCATTCGTTCCTTAGAAATCCTCACTTGGAGGAAAATATTCATCGGTACCTTAAAAATCCTAGGTTGGAGGAAAATCATCATCACTAACATTGCTTCCTTTAAATTCCGCACTCGGGAAAGAGTGTCCACCATTGTCATAATCATCTTCAGTGCTTTTAAATTTCCACTCGAGGGAAATTCTTTATCATATTTATTAGTTCCTTGGAAATCTTCATCGATACATGGAAAATCCTCACTTGGAGGAAAATCATCATCCCAATCATTTAAACGTTGATCATAGTCTCCACTTAGACCTACATTTTGATTATTTTCACTACTATTAAACTATTGAATAGATTGATCACCATCATATTCCTCCTCTTTATCATTGGTGCCTTCAAAGTCCTCTGGTTTAGGAATTTCCTAAGAAACATGTTGAATAACATTGCTTGCAGTATGATCAAACTTCTGACTAGTTGAAAAATATGATGTCTCATTTGTATTACAAGTATTCCAATCACATTTTCTAGTCCCAAAAGAAGAGTTATGCGAACAATTTGTTCATGTCTCAGAAATAAAATTTTCTTTATCTAACGAATCCATCATTTCTCACTAAGAACATAAAATGATACAAATGCTTACCCTGCCAATGACAATATTATAATTTGCAGAATTATCTTTTCCCTCTAAAATCTCCCACACCCCACCTCCCCAAAGTTTCCCTCCAAAATCCCCCCTCCCAAAATATTCCCTCTGAAATTTCCCCCTTAAATTTTGCCTCCAAAATTTCCCCCATATGTTTTCCCTTTATTATTTTCCCTTCAAAATTAAAAACAACTTTTACTCTTTTATTTCATAATTACTTGTTAATTACAATATTTCTTATATTTGTTTATTTAACCCGCATTCATTATTCATAATGATGATCTATACAATTTTAGGTATATATATACACAGTCATCTTCATTCTTATTTATATCATCTTGTTTTGTCTTTTTACATTGAGTGAAATCTTAGGGAGTTCATTAGATAATTTGGAGCAAGCTAAAGGGAGAAACATCGAACAATCTACAAGGGAGAAACATCGGGAAGACATTAAAGGAAAATCTAGCATTTCAAATGTTATTTATTTTTTAAATTCTTACCATTTACCAAAAAACATTTATAAAATCAACTTTGAATGACATAAAAAAAATTTCATGAAAAAATTATAAAAACCCTAAATTTATTTAGATGTTTTCTAATTTGTTTCTTAAAAATTCACAACTTTTTCAAAGAAATTTTAACAAAATTCTTAATATGTTTTGGAAAAAGAAGATGATTTTTTTTTATTTTTTTATATCAAAATATTATAATGTATTTATTTAAACCGTTTTTATAATATTTAAAAATCATAATCATAATATTAATATTTTTTAAAATTTAATTTTAAATCAAAATATTGCATATATATATATATATATATATACGTTTTAAACATTGAAGATTCACTATCACTATATATTGAATTACTTAAATACTCCTCAATGTGATTAGTTTTATTTGAGAATGACATTGCCATAAAAAAATGGGTAATGAATATGCCACGAATCCACCATTACCTTCATAATTGTTTTTAGTTGATAAAATTTAAAATTAACTTTAATTTATGAACACTAAAAAGTGAATAAACATGAACTATAAAAATATATATGTATTTTTTTTTATATATGATGATTAATTTTTACTTATTAGTTTATTAGAGCTTAAGAGAATAAGGGATTACTAACAATTCTTTATAATTTTCGCATTAAGAGAAGCTTTCCAAGATAATCATAGTTTTGTTAAGTTAAAAGGTTGGGAAGGTTGTTAGTGTGACAAGTATTATGAAATTGAGATTTAATCTTGGTATAGGCTGGACAATCTAAGAAAAAAAAATTCTTCATCTTTGACCTTCTTAGTATCACAAAGATGACACACTCTTTCATCCCATGGCTTTTTAGGAATTGAACAACCCCCAATTTCACTATGGAGCTAGTGAGAATTAATTCTTTATTTTAGCAATGCTTTTCTTTTTACACTTCTCAAAAAAGAAAGATAATTTTGATCTTCTATAATATGGTTGATTACATCCTTATAATACCTTAATTTTCTTTTTCCCTCTAACACTTTATCACACACATTTTCTCCTTAAATTTTGATTTGATGATATTTTTAATAGTATCTTTATTCTACAAAATGGTGTCTTCCATGATTCCCCGATAGCTTAGTCAAGACTGGGCATATTTATGTCATCCTCACTTGAGTTGATGGTGGTTGCCACTAGATTTTAAAGCAATTTTAGGAAGCCTCTTGTCTTCCATGTTGTTTAACTAGTTCTTATACATTAGGTATCTAGTCATATCTATTAGGTATCTAGTCATATTTGTGCTCTCAATGAAGAAAATAATTGCCTCTAAAAAAGGTGAGACATGATATATTTTCTTTAATTTTGATATTATAATAATTTAAGTTATAATAAAATAATAATAAATTTACTTTATTTTTAATTTACTAAAAAAAATGTATATTATTTTTAATTATTTTTTATAAATTCAATTATAAATAATAAAAACAATAATTAAAATTGTTAATATTTCTCCACGGTTTGGAACGGGCGTACTAGTGCTCTGCGGTTTTGAAATTATATCTCTGTGGTTTTGAACGAGATTAATACTTCTCTCTTTTTTTTTTCTTTTTTTTTTGAAAGAGATATTTTATTTCTAAGATTATATATCTAGGNCTCTGTTTGTTTTTTTTTTTTTTTTAGGAGATATTTTATTTCTAAGATTATATATCTAGGGCTTTGAACGAGAATAATCTCTGTAGTTTTTACCTTTTTTACCTAGAATAATCTCTGTAGTTTTTACCTTTTTTACCCAGAATAATCTCTGTAGTTTCTCTGGACTTCTCTACCGTTTTCAGAAATTATTTTTCACTTCTTCAAAAGGTTGAACTTTTTTACCCAAAATAATCTCTGTAGTTTCTCTGGACTTCTCTACCATTTTTAGAAATTATTTTTGGCTTCTTCAAAAGGTTGAACTTTTGGGCATCTGAAATGAGGTGAGTCACTTTTTACTTTGATTCAATTTCAATTTTATATAAAGAGATTTAAATATATATTTTTTATTTTTTATATTTTAAGTTTCAGAAGTAAAAGTTGATTTGAGAGATAAAGTCAATCCATAATAATAATTGTTACATATTTTTTCTCTTTTTTTCAATATGAGCACTCCACCACCTATTCCAAAAAATCAGCCTAACAAGGGGAGCCCCCCCAAAATCACCCTAGAGATCCTTTACGATTACATGGAATCAGTAGAAAAAAAAAGAGAAGAGAGAGATGCCAAAATCCAAATAGAGTTAGAAACATTAGAAAAAAGGAGCAAAGAAAGAGACGTAAAACTCCAAATAGAGCTAGAGGCAATGATTGATAAAAAAATTAAAGATACCATTCAAACTCAAATAGAGGATAGATTCTTAGGGTTCAAGAGTGAATTGTAGACAATGAAGGATAGAATTCAAGAAATGGAAAAACATAAACAATCAACCCAAGAAGGAGGGGTTGAAGAAAATCATAACTTGAGATATATGATTAAAGAGCTAGAAGAAAAACTAACCAACAATTTGACCCTCAGTATTATGGAAAACAAATTGGATATCAAACCCATCAAAGAAGAAATGAATAAGCTAATCAAATTGGACCATGAGTGTAACAAAAGAGCCTTGAACCTCATAATTTTTTGTATAAAAGAACAACAAGAGGAGGATACACTAGCAATAGTAAAAGAAGAATTAAAAAATAAATCACAAATTGATAGAACTTACCTCATAGAAGCAAAGAAGCTAGGAAAAATAATTGATCACAAAGATAGGTTGATCCGTGTCAAAGTAAGTTGTAATGACCATAAATATAACATACTTATTAAATCTCCAAGCTTAAAAGGGCCAGGAATATTTATAAATGAAGACCTCATTCCTGAAGACCAAGCTGAATTAAGGAAGGAAGTTCAAAAGGTAAAAGAAGTGAGGAAAGAAGAAAAATGGGCAATAATTAGAAATTGAAAATCTATTGTTAGGGATAGAGACCAGAAGGATAACAATAAATAGGAATTTGGGACACTTGGGATGCTTTTTTGGAATTCTCGTGGTTTTCCATGGTGCAAAGGTCTTATGATAAGTTGGATCCCGAGTGATATTGATATTATCTGTCTAGCTAAAACTTGGGAGCATGAGGAGTCTAAGGTCCTTAATATGGAAGGATTTGTCTTGTGGGCAACATGGAACAAAAAATCCCACCGTAGAGGGATAGGAGGCATAGCTTGTTATATTAGAAAAAGCGTTTATCCTCATATTCAACTTCATAAGATTGACCCTCTTAATCAATACATTTGGATAGAAATATCATACACCAATGCTAAGAAGATGTATATAGCAATTTGTTATTTTGCACCTATTAATTCTATTTTTTGTAAGAAAAATAATCTAGATAAAAATTGTCCCTATAATAATTTAGAACAAGATATTGATAATTTGAAAAACGAAGGTAATATCCTCCTTCTAGGAGACTTTAATGCTAGGACTGCAACTAAACAAACTACTTTTTTAAATGATGACTCCAACCATAATCCTTTATGGCTAGATGAGGACCTTGTTTTATCTAATAGCTACAAAAGAATCTCTAAAGACCTAATTGAGAATTTGTTTGGTACTGAGTTGGTCAAGCTCTGCAGCTCTTAAGACCTAATAATTTTCAATGGAGTAATGAAGTAGCCAAAATCCAACCAAATGACTTGTATTCATGGGCTAGTTAGTAGTGTTGTAGATTATGTGATATCTGATATCCCTGTTTCCAACCAAATAACAACTTTTGACCTTTTAAATGACCACAAGCCCGACTCTGATCATAAACCTTTAACCCTAACTCTAAAATTTTCCATGCATAGGAGCGCACCATTGAAGAGAATTCTGATAATCAAAGGAATTTGTGATTTGAAAAAAGTAAAGTTGACATTTTCTTAAAGGATTTAAATATTAAATTAAACCTCCTAAATTATAAGGGAAACATTGAAGAACTCTATCATAATTTTACAACTACCCTTTCCACTTCTATTAACAAATTCTCTTTTGAGGTGTCCCATAAAAAGAATAATAGAACAACCAACCCTTGGTATGATAAATAATGTAAAATTGCTAGGAAATCCATTAGGGATGCTTCTAATGAGCCCTTAAAACTCGATCAGATCAATACGTACAAAGCTCTAATTAAAAGGAAAAAAAATATTATATCAATAAAAGGGAAGAGAAACTTTCACAACTATACAAGTTGGATCCTAAGAAGTTCTGGAGCCAAATTCTAAAACACAATACTAAAGAAAATAATAAGATTCCCTTAATAGACTGGAATTCCTACCTTAAAAGTATTTACGAGTTCCCTAATGCCATGGATACCATTCCTATTGTCCCTACAAAGGAAGAAGTTTTTTCTTTAGATGACATAGAGTTTGGGGTTAAGTAGCTTGCAAATGGGAAAGCTAAGGACATTGAAGGCTACCAAGCTGAAATTTTTAAAATCAGAGGGCCAATCCTTATCCCTCACATACACAAGCTCTTCAATTTAGCAGTCAAGCAGGGATTCCCTAAACCCTGGATGAAAAGACTCATTGTTCCTATTTTTAAAAATGGGGATAAAAGCATTCCCTCTAATTACAGGACCATTATGACTAGCCCAATTTCAGCCAAGATTTATGGAATTATTTTGGAAAAGAAGATTAACATTTGGCTAGAAAGTCACGTTAAAAGAGCTAAAGGCCAAGCCAGGTTTAGGAGATATCATTCAACTATGTATCTTATTGTTACCTTTAGGATCATTGCAGGGGAGTTTCGCAATACTAAAACCAATCTTTTTTGTTGTTTTGTTGACTTTAGAAAAGCTTTTGACATGGTTCCTAGGAAAAACATTTGGAATAGGTTGGAAGAGATAAAAGTGCCTCTCGAGTAGAGGGATGCTGCAATAAGGATGTATGAGAACATTATTTCTAAGTTTAAAAAAACTAAGGGCTGGTCAAAACAGATTAACTGCAATATCAGAGTCAAACAAGGTTGTCCCTTGTCCCCTACCCTTTTTGGCATATACATTGATAAGTTAGAAGAATTCTTGGAAAAATAAGGTTGTGTCAGCCCTACTCTCACTGCTATAGTCATCAATCTTCTTCTTTATGCCGATGATATCGTTCTTATGGCAAGGAGTCCCCATGATATTGAAAACCAACTAATAATCCTCAAGAATTTTTGCTCCAATATGGGTATGACTGTTAATATTGATAAGGCTAAGAACATGATTATTAAATCCAATAAGATCCCTTATGATACCTTTGTATACGAAAACAACAAATTGTAGGAAGTGACTTCATACAAATATCTTGTAGTTGATATTCACCACAAGCTCAATTGGAATTATAGCATTGAGAAAAGGATTATTGGGGGATGGAAAGATTATTATGGGATTGAAAACAATTATAAATCAATTGATCTTTGGAGTTGGGATAAGAAGAAACTCCTCTTTGAGACTCTTGTTACACCTGTTATTATTTATGGATGTGAAGTTCGGGGCTATAGTATCCCTCGCGAATCCTGGAGAAAGATAGAGCAAATACAAAAGAATTTTATAACCTATAATCTCAAAATTAAAGGAAATACACCCTATCCCATCCTCCTCGTAGAAACAAGCCTCTCCCCCATTGAGAGCATGGATATGACTAGATACCTAATGTCTAAGAACAAGCTAAACAACATGGAAGACAAGAGGCTACCTAAAATTGCTTCAAAATCAAGTCATAACCACCATCGACTCAAGCAAGGATGGCATAAAGATTCCCGGTCTTGGATAAACTATTGGGGAATCATGGAAGAAACCATTTTACAGATTAAAGATACTATTAAAAAAAACATCATATCAAAATTTAAGGAAAAAATGTGGTGTGATAAAGAGTTAGAGGAAAAAATAAAATTAAGGTATTATAAAGATGTAATCAACCCTAATCTAGAAGATCAAAATTATCTATCTATTTTGCCAAGTGTAAAGAAAAAAATAAGCATTCTTAAGATAAGAACAAATTCTCATGAGCTCCATAGTGAAACTGGGCGTTGGTGAATTCCTAAAACACCATGGGATGAAAGAGTGTGTCACCTTTGTGACACTAAGAAGGTTGAAGATGAAAATAATTTTTTCTTAGATTGTCCTTCCTATACCCATATTAGATCTCATTTTCAAAATATTGATCACACTACCAACCTTCCTAACCTCTTAACTCAACAAAAGTATGGTGATCTTGGAAAGCTTCTCTTAATGCTTTTTGAGCACATAAACAAAATTCTAAAGAATCACAAGTAATCACTTACCCTCTTAAGGTCTGATAGACCAATTAGGTCTTAGTGGACGTTAATCATCATCATAATCTCATTAATAAAATCTAAATTTTTTAATTTCATTTTCTCTAAATATAATAATATTTTTAAAATCTATTTTAAATACATTTTTATATATTTTGTATAAGAAAAAAATTATAAAAATGAAAATGAAAATTTTGAAACAATATATATATTTCAATATATTCTATAATATAATAATATTTTTAAAATTTATTTAAAATACATTTTTATATATTTAATATATGAAAAATATTATAAAAATGAAATGAAAATTTTGAAATAAATATATATATTTCACTACGGTTTTGAACGGGAATAATATTTCTCCGCAGTTTTGAATGGGAATACTACTCGGTTTTGAAATTATATCTCTATGGTTTTGAATGGGGGAATAATACTTCTCTGTGGTTTTGATCGAGAATAATATTTCTTCACGATTTTGAACGAGAATACTAGTTCTCAGTGGTTTTGAAATTCTTTCACTATGGTTTTGAACAGGAATAATATTTCTCCGTGGTTTTGAACGCGAATACTACTTCTCTGCGATTTTGAAATTATTTCTCTGCGGTTTTGAACGGGAATACTATTTCTCAGTGGTTTTGAATGAGAATACTACTTCTCTAGGGTTTTGAAATTATATTTCTATGGTTTTGAACGGGAATAATAATTTTCTTTGGTTTTCACCTTTTTTACCCAGAATAATCTCTGTAGTTTCTCCGGACTTCTCTGCAGTTTTCAGAAATGATTTTTGGCTTCTTCAATGGGTTGAGCAATTGGACATTTGAAATGAGGTGAGTCACTTTTTACTTTGATTCAATTTTAATTTTACGCAAAGAGATTCAAATATATTTTATTTATTTTTTATTTTAAGTTTCATAAGTAAGAGTTGATTTGAGAGATAAAGTCAATCCATAATAATAATTGTTACATATTTTTTCTCTTCTTTTCAATATGAACACTCCACCACAAGGGGAGGCCCCCCAAAATCACCCTAGATATCCTTTACGATTATATGGGATCAATAGAAAAAAGAAGAGAAGAGAGAGATGCCAAAATCCAAATATAGTTAGAAACATTAGAAAAAAGGAATGAAGAAAGGGACGTAAAACTCCAAATAGAGATAGAGGCAATGATTGATAAAAAATTAAATATACCATTCAAACAATGAAGGATAGAATTCAAGAAATGGAAAAACATAAACAATCAACCCAAGAAGGAGGGGTTAAAGAAAATCACAACTTGAGAGATAGGATTAAAGAGATAGAAGAAAAACCAAACAACAATTTGACCCTCAGTAATATGAAAAAAAAATTGGATATCAAACCCATCAAAGAGGAAATGAATAAGCTAATCGAACTGGACCATGAGTGTAACAAAAGATCCTTGAACCTCATAATTTTTGGTATAAAAGAACAACAAGAGGAGGATACACTAGCAATAATAAAAGAAGAACTAAAAAATAAATCACAAATTGATACAACTTACATCATAGAAGCAAAGAGGCTATGAAAAATAATTGATCACAAAGATAGGTTGATCCGTGTCAAAGTAATTTGTAATGACCATAAATATAGCAGACTTAGTAAATCTCTGAGCTTAAAAGGGCCAGGAATATTTATAAATGAAGACCTCATCCCCGAAGACCAAGTTGAATTAAGGAAGGAAGTTCAAAAGGTAAAAGAAGCCAAGAAAGAAGGAAAATGGACAATAATTAGAAATCGAAAAGCTATTGTTAGGGATATATACCCAAAGGATAATAATAAATAGGAATTTGGGACACTCGGGATCCTTTTTTGGAATTGTCGTGGCTTTCCATGGCATAAAGGTCCTATGATAAGTTGGATCCCGAGTGACATTGATATTATCTGTCTCGTATAAACTTGCGAGCATGAGGACTCTAAGGTCCCTAACATGGAAGGATTTGTCTTGTGGTCGGCATGGAACAAAAAATCCAACGTAGAGGGATAGGAGGAATAGATTGTTATATTAGAAAGAACATTTCTCCTCACATTCAACTTTATAATATTGACCCTCTTAATCAATACATTTGGATATAAATTTTAGACACCAATGCTAAGAAGATGTATATAGCAATTTGTTATTTTGCACCTATTAATTCTACTTTTTATAAGAAAAATAATATAGATAAAAATTGTTCCTATAATAATTTAGAACAAGATATTTATAATTTGAAAAATGAAGGTAATATCCTCCTGCTAGGATACTTTAATGCTAGGACTGCAACTGAACAAGCTACTCTTTTAAGTAATGACTCCAACCATAATCCTTTATGGCTAGATGTGGACCTTGTTTTATCTAATAGATACAAAAGAAGCTCTGAAGACCTAATTGGGAATTTGTTTGGTATTGAGTTGGGCAAGATCTGCAGATCTCAAGACCTAATAATTTGCAATGGAGTAATCAAGTGGCCAAACTCCAACCAGATGACTTGTATTCATGGGTTAGGTAGTAGTGTTGTACATTATGTGATATCTGATATCCCCGTTTCCAAAAAAATAGAAACTTCTGACCTTTTAAATGACCATGAGCCTCACTTTGATCATAAACCTTTAACCCTAACTCTAAAATTTTCCATGCATAGGAGTACCATTGAAGAGAATTATGATAATCAAAGGAATTTGTTCTTTGAAAAAAGTAAAGTCGACATTTTCTTAAAGGATTTAAATAGTAAATTAAACCTCCTAACTTATAAGGACAACATTAAAGAACTCTATCATAATATTACAACTATCCTTTCCACTTCTATTAACAAGTTCTCTTTCGAGGTGTCCTATAAAAAGAATAATAGAACGACCAACCCTTGGTATGATAAATAATGTAAAATTTATAGGAAATCCATTAAGGATGTGTTGGCACAGGGGCATACCGAGGGTTCAACGCTACAACAATGCACAAAAAAAACCCTAACTACTGACCCTTTCGACAACACCTGCGAAGCAGATGAAGTCTCACTTGAGGTAGAGGAAGGGGTGGTTGTAGGAATCAAGTGTCTGCAACCTTATCTGGGACATATATCTGTAATTGTAATACTTAATAGAGCACTTAGCACCGTTATTTCATCATTATTTACCCAATATCTACTTCGTAGATAAAACAGAGCATCGCAACATTCACCCTGATCTAATGTATTTAAGCACTTAGCATAAAGAAATGGATTAGATATAGCATATTTAAGCACTAAGAATATTCACCTATATCAGATCTAACATCCAGATTCATCATAAGAACAAAGAATAAACATATATATTTATCTATCTCTATCAAGCACTTAGAAAATAACACATAAATACATTAGAACATCACAAAGAGCATAATAACATAGTATTTACGTGGTTCACCCCCACCCTAGGGCTACGTCCACCCACTCTTGTTCTTTACTAGCTTCATTATGTCATCTACATGCACAGAGCCACAAAAACCCTACTCTGCATAGGACAGGAGATTTGCGCATCTCGCTAGATCCTCCTTCCTTGCGTTACATCATAAATCCCTTCACACTCTCTTACAATGACTTGCACTTAGCTATTCAAGTCTTAGACAGTATGGACAAAGCCTTACAATTCTTGATCACACAAATCCAACTCTTAGCACTTAGCCAACTTGCACACTCTATTTCTTACATTGCCTAGCCTTCTATTTATACATATAAAATAGGCCTAAACATGGGTAAACCCATGGGTCGACATCCCATACCCATTACATATTCCCAAATCCAAAAAAGGACCCAAAAAGGGGCCGAGATCTCATGATCTCTGCTTTGTCTTGCGTTCCGTATTCGAGAGGCTGTTGAAGTCCCAAAGTAGGTCAACGTGAGAAAGAATATCCCAAAACTTGGTCAAGGGGAAACAGGCCCCCAACACTCATTTGTGACTCATCCTGAGTCACTCTGGTCTGACTAGATCTACTTCGAATGCCTCGATCTTGGCTCGAGCTACTTTGACTTGCTGTTGCGCTATGACCTCCTATTCAACGAACTCTTGGATAATTGCATCATTGATAGGTCCCTCTAGACATTGTTCAGCTGTAGTGATAACCGTCTCTAGCTCTTATCCTTAGCCTTATACTTCTACAAACAATTGATAGGCCTTGTATTGCACGGGTTGGAGTTTCTCAGTTACCTTCATAACTCTGCTCTATATAGTATGAATTTTTTGCTGTGTAGTGTGTTTCTCTTGGGAGCGCTTCATTCTTTCCACAACTGACAGGGACTTCAACTGCATCTATATCTTTTCAGCTTGATACTTCACCTCTTGGAGCTGCGACTCTAGTGCCTTCAGTTCCAGGGTCTCCATTAGTTGTTCATATGTCTGGGCACTGTGATCGGTAAGTTGCTTGCATTCTAGGGTAAGATCCTTTAGCCTTTCAACTGCACGCTGGGTGGTTTCTTTTCTTTGGTATCTTACATTTTGTGGGGTCTCAAGTACAGTGTGTAGTTCCAGATATTCTATGCATTGTTGTAGTTGTTAGATGGCTTCTGCGAGATGATTCACCTACTGTGCAACTCGATATTCTTCCTTGATTTATAAGACTATCACAAAGCGAAGTGCTTTGTTGATTGCTTCTTTTACCTCGAGTTTCTCTACGAGCAACTGTTCCTTTTTTTGCTGTAGCTACAATTTTTCTTCATCAAACTTCGCTTGGAGAGAAATATTTTCCTATTCTGTAGCACTACATTTCTCTATGAGTACTCCTTGTACTTGTGTCAAATCCTAGGTGGCTTGCGTTGTTTCTTCTTGTGCTTGTCAAAGGCGAGCTTCGACTATATCAACTAAGCGGTGGAGTTGAGCTGGCTCATCTCCCAATTCTGTTTCTCCGGGTGCAGTGGAGACTGCGCGACTGGACTGTAGGTCCTATTGTACCCCTCAGAGTTCAGTCTCAATTTGATCATACATCTCCTCTTGCTTTTCATCTTGTTTCTCTGCTATTTATAGAGAAGCATCTTGCAGGGCTTCTATGAGGAAATCAAAGTCATCGGAGGTGAGAACAGTCTGCATCTTGGTCATGGTGGCCTTCGATTTCTTCCAGGAGGAAGGTTTCAGAGGTGAACCTTTCCTATTTTTCAGGGGATCAACCTCGTCTCCCTACTTCTGTTCAACTTCTTTGTCATTCAACTCTTCGCCATCACTTCTTCACTCTGGTGATATGGAAGCAATCTTCATGGATGCGTTGTTTATCTCTTGGACCTCTTCGGTCTTCTTTGTTCTACTAGGTACGGGTGTATCTTGCGCTGTTTCTGGGCTGTCTATGTCATATATCTCCGCAGGGTCTGCTAGAATAAGGAGGTCCGCTAACTAGTCCTTTGTGATATCCTCCAGGTCCTCCTCCATCAGCTTGTAGTAGGACTGAAGTCATTGCTTGTGTTCGTTGGTGCGTGATGTGATGTAAATAAAATTTCGATTTGCGCTAAACTTCATCAATGGCCGGAACCAGTGTAGAGTGTTAGGAGTCATGCAAGGATCAGACTGTATGGCTATCTTCAGTTGATTGTAGTAGGTATGAAAAATAGCATTGGACTGCCACTGTTTATTCATGTCACTTGAGTAACAAAGTGTACTGAAATTTGCTTCCAGAGGTTCAAAAGGCTCGATGTTCGGGAAGTTCATACTTTCTGGCATCTCCCAAGAAATAAAATCTACAAGGATCAAGAGCCAACTGAAATGAAATTCGTATTCTTGATCCTGTGCTTCTTTACAGTTGAGTTCCAACTGGTTCACCAGATACTTCACCCAGTTCATCTGAAGGCCTTCCGCACACTTCCTTGCGAGGTCGACTACAAAATCAGTGACTTGGGTGGGTCGGTTCTTTCACACTAACTTCCCTGCAATCAAATGATAGGCAAGGCGCACTACACCTCTTCAACAATTTTCTCGATAGCACTCAACCCGTCCGACATACACACTTGGGGTTAACAATCTTGGGTTTGGAGGGTAACTTAGACACTGCAAGAGGATAGAGGGAAATAGTGTAATGACCACTGTGTAAAATCAACAAGTCTGTGAGCTCAAATTCATGATTGGAAAAAGTGTTCTTAGTGCATGGTGCGATGGGATAAATAGGTAACTTGGAAATGGGTCGCTTGCAACGGGTATGAAGCCTTCATTAACTATGTTATGTCCATTATGGCACTGTCCCAATGGTCGGATGGCAAGTTGTCTGTCCATAAATGTATTTCTACTCATTCGTAGCATTGGTTTAACGATTATAATGTCCTCAATGGCTATATTGCTTCGTCATGGCAAAGTCCCATGTGTCTCTGTTCTGATATCCCGACGAAGCTCCAATTTTGCAAATTTCCCTTTTGCAAAGTTTCCTCTGGAACCTTCTAAAACTTGTCGATCTTAGATCTCTTCTTACTTAGCTTTATAGCCTTCTTCCCAGTGAGCTTCATCTCGATAGGCCTTTTTCCATTCTGATTCATATCTTCTTTTGGCATAGGTACTTCGTGCTATTGATATTCTTTCCTAAGATTCAAGGGTGATCCTTCTTATTTATCTGGAATAGGTACTTCAATCTTCTGTGGGTCTTCTAGTGTTCTTGCAACTTTGAAATCTAGGTCTCTAGTGTTAAATAGCTTCAATCTGTTCTTTTGTTATTCAATCATGTGTGCGATCCTTCTAGTCATGAATTCTTTTAACTCTTGCTTCTTCTGTTGTAAAACTTCTTCTTCTTCTTACCTTCTGGCTTGATCTCTTTCAATCCAAGGTTTTCCTAGTAGCATGGTAAATGGGGCCCTGTTCTCAATAAATATAATAATCTCAAAATCTTCCTCTGTCGAAGTTCCATTGGCATTCATAGGTATCCGGGTGAGCTTTCCACATAGGTTTATCAACTTTCTATTGAATAGTCTTATTCCTCCTAAGGAAGGAATCATAACAGACCTCCCTATAGCTTCCCAAGTTTGCTTTGTCATGATATTCACTTGTGTTTCCTTATCTAGAACACAGTCAATGTCAAAGTCTCTATTCTTACTTCAAGGCATTCCTTTTCATTGAATATCTCTGATAATCTGACATGTCGGTGGTCATTTAGGGTTTCTTTCATCTGTAGCAATACTTTCTTTGATTCTTTCTGGGATTATATCATAATCTTAGTTTATAGATCTTCCTTAGGGTTTTCTTGTCTCATGTTCATTTCTTCAAGCTTAACAATCATTCTAGGACAACCCAATACTTCATGGTCCATAGATTTGCAACAAAGAAAACTGGGTCTTCTCCCAGGGCATTCCTTAGCAAGATGTCCCGATTTTCTACAACTCTAACAGAGGTTTAATCCTCTCTTTCTTTTAAATGATCCCCAACCTTTCCTGTATTGTGTGCTAGGATCATGGTAGTTAACCTGCAAACATTTCTTTCTAGGATCCTACATACACTTATTAGTCCAAACATTCTTTCTATGCATAAGTATAACATATTTTTCACTTTTCTCATCAGATCTACTCATATCAAATCTTCTTTCATCTATTAATACCCTAGTTTTCAAGCTAGGATAGAATCTATCAAACATACCTAGATCCATACTGTTGAAAGAAAAATTTCGACTTATCTTACTTCTACAGAGCACAAAGCTTTCAGATCTAGAACTTTTCAATATTCTTACCTTTATCAGAGCACAAAGATTTTAGATCTTACCTCTTTTAATCAAAAAGTCTCACTTTTTCCTTTCTCAGAGCACAAATCTTCCAAATCTTACCTCTTTTCTTTAGATCAGATTTCTTTTCCTTAGCACAGATCTTGTCAAACTAAGTAGAGTATTGCACACTAGAGAAACAGATCTACACATAGATCTTTCACAATTTCAGTTCGAATATTTGCACAAAGCTTCTTCTTCCTCAGTTCCCAACAATCACAGTTTCAGGTCTCGACAACAGAACCATTTGTTGGCACAGGGGTAGACCCAAGGTTCAACGCTACAACATCGCACCAACAAAAACCTATCTATCGACCCTTTCAACAACACCTCTGAAGCAGATGAAGTCTCACCCGAGGTAGAGGTATGGTTGGTTCCAGGACTTAGGTGTCTCCAACCTTAGTTGGGACACAGATCTGTGATTATAAGACTTAATAGAGCACTTAGTGCCGGTAGTTCATCATTATTTACCCAATATTTACTTCGTAGATAAAACATAGGATCACAACATTCACCTTGATCTAATGTATTTAAGAACTTAGAATAAAGAAATGGATCAGATCTAACAGATTTAACACATTCACCTATATCATATCTAACATCCAAATTCATCATAAGCACAAAGCACAAAGCATAAACAAATCTATTTATCTATCTCTATCAAGCACTTAGAAAATAACACATAAATACATTAGAACATCGCACAGAGCAGAACAACATAGTATTTACATGGTTCACCCCCACCCTGGGGCTACGTCCACCAACTCTTCTTCTTTATTAGCTTCAATCAATCATCTACATGCGCAAAGCCACAAAAACCCTACTCTTCATAGGACAGGAGATCTGTGCAGCTCGCTAGATCCTCCTTCCTTGTGTTACAGCACAAAGCCCTTCACAGTCTCTTGCAATGACTTGCACTTAGCTCTACAAGTCTCAAATAGTATGCACGAAGCCTTACAATTCTTGATCACACAGATCCAACTCTTAGCACTTAGCCAACTTGCACACTCTACTTCTTACATCGCCTAGCCTTCTATTTATACATACAAAATAGGCCTAAACATGGGTAAACCCATGGGCCGACATCCCATACCCATTACATATTCCCAAATCCCAAAAAGGACCCAAAAAGGGGCCGATATCCCGCGATATCTGCTTCATCTTCGACAGGCTATCAAAGTCCCAAAATAGGTCAACATGACCAAGAATCTCCAAAAACTTGGTCAAGGGCCAACATGATGTTGGACACACCTTAGAAAGCACCATCAAAATAATTTATCCTTCCTTACATTTCGGCCTTCTTTTCTTCACTTTCCTCAGCATTTCAATTTAGATATCCTTGGTTACCTTAGTCACCTATAGATCTTCAATATCCTCAAGTGTTCCACACCAAAAATGCTCAAGAAGCTCTCAGAAGAAGCTCTCCATCAATACTCCAAAATATATTCCCACAAGAAGCTCTCCATTGATCCACAAAAATGATGATCTACAAGAGACCATTACTATCTTATTTATACTTTCATCCTTTAGGTCACTTAACCCATTTCTAGGTCACTTAACCTATTTTTCTTATTTTAGGGTTAACCACTTTCCATAAA